>JARFJB010000778.1:0-66255 GCA_036346205.1 Vesta saturnalis
CGGAAACATGAAAATCATTTTAAACAGCGTTTCCTTACCTTTGCGGAAAATTAAAAATGTAGGTTTAGTTTTAGATCGTAAATAAAATTTAGTGATCATGTAAGTTACGTGATCAAAGGGCCTATATGAAACTACGATTACTATTTACTAATAAGTCAATTAATTTTTAAGTTTAGAAAAAATTATGTGAAGTATTAATTTCTCCCATTTATGGATATTGTTTAACTTTTATTTTTTTAAATTACATTAACAGAACAGGCTAACATCTACAAAATACTTGTTGCAGATTTATGTATGGTCTGTAAATTTGGCCATATTAGGATTTCATGCAAGAATTAAATTGTCTCTCCTTAAAAACAGGTGGAAATTTCAAATTTTTACATAAATTGTTATAACGAACAGTCCCATATCTGCGGAAAATTAATTGGTAGAAATGAAATTCACTATAAAATATCAGATATGTAAATAATTTTACTATACCTGCACATCGTACAACATTGTTCGAATGGTTTTGTATAATGCGACAAAACAGTATAACCCAGGATATAGTTTTAAAAATTATTAAATATTTTTCGTAAAAAATTCTGGTAAGATTTGAGCAATTTATATTTTTGCTTTATATTTCATTTATAAATAATCATTGGATACGCAGTTGGAAATAAAAATATTATTTCAAAGAATAATAAAGCTAGGAAACAATACCGTTTATAGTATGTAAGGTTTTTTTATCTATGAGTATGTAGATGGATGGCGCCGACCCAAATGACAATCAGTCCGTCATGACTCGTGCAGTCAAGTAATGTTCAGAAAATTTGCAACGATGTCCTTGTTTACAACTCAAATTTGTAGGTGGAACAGGGGTTCCATTAGAAAAGACAGCATGTTGGGAACGCAATTTAACATTACACTTTGTCTTAAAAATTTTTTAGTCAATGGTGTTTTCTAATAACTTGACACCAGGTTCCAAGTCATTACTTTCATGCTTAAGACGTTGCTTCAAATTCTGTAAATCCTGTAATGCGTCCTTCTTATGTAACTTAGTATTAATTTTATTTTGAAGTAGTTTGGTGTTGCTCCGTAGCTCTAGTGCCACATTGATTTCATCTTCTTCAACGTTACTCAAACCTCTGTTCAGTGTAAAAGAATCGAATACTTTCTATAAAGAAATAAATATATATATTATTGTAATGGTAATAAATAGTTTTGATTTGAATAATTACTTCTGAAAGATCATGGTTTGCCAAGGCATAAATTAACTACTTGTACTTTCCATCTGTTGTTGGCCTGTCTAATATAAGCGGGACAATCCATCTTATGGGTACTGAAAATTAATAATTTCAATTTATGTTGGAATTTATGTTGGAAATTTCCAAACTTCGTTCTCCTGCATAGTTATGTTATCCTTCGCATGTGCTATTAAATGAAGATTGTTTGAGAGGTTTTTCAATTATTAGTATCTAGTTGAGTTGGTATCTACCAGATAGATGTATGGTTATTCCGCAACAATGAGGAAAACTCACCCAAGAAATGGCAACACTATACACAACGTATACTGTTCCAAGTTCCACTTGTAATTTGCAATGTTTGGCTTTGGTTTACTTCACTTCAATACCAACGGGTATATATGGAGAACCACGACACAGATGACAGATCGTTTGACAATCACCGCTTAACAGGTATTTTATGCAACCACATTGTGACTTTTCAACAATCCGGAGAAGTTTATAAAGACATCTATTAATTCATACATCAAATTACTATATATTCAAGTGATCATTGAACTTCAAACAACTGAAACACTATTTAAACTCAGCTAATTCACATTGAAATATTAATTACAAATATGGTCAATGTCACTATGCAACAAATATAAACCACATTAAAACAATTAATTCACACTTTAATACTAATTATAAATGTTAAAAATTTTTTAACAAAGCTGAAGGGCCATTTAAAAAAGCAACAATTAGTACATACTTCAAATTGACAAATGTAATTATTCAACAAAATAAAGAGCTATTTAAAAAAAATCATCAATTAATTCATTGATATATAATTTATAAATGTAATCAATGTAATTTTCAACAAAATTGAAGCACTATTTAACGACACCTTTCTACCTTAGACAAAGATTATTTTTAATCTAAACCTTTGCACACATACTTAACCTATTTATATGTTCATGATTCAAGTTTCAGTAGCATTGTTTGAATAGATTTTTTAACAAAGTTTTATCGTTTTGTGCTTTTTCAATTAAAATAATAAAGTTAAAATGTATACCTTCTAATTAAATTTATTTCCTTATTGAATTCAAATAAACTTAACATTTTTGCAACAGTGGATATCCGTTTAACTTTAATAGCTTATATCTATTCTAGATTCAATAAAGTAACCATATATATATATATATATATATAATATAATATATATATACATATATATATATATATATATATTGATATATATATGATTAATAATATTAATATACCATTCATGTTATATTAAAAAATTATTATTTATTTATTTTATAATATATATAGATATTATATTTATACATTTCATATTTAATTATAAATATTATATTATTGTTTTTATAAATATATTTATTGTAAATATATTGAAATATTATATAATTTAATATATAATTTTTATATATTTTAAATTGTATTGTATTAAAATAAACTATTAAATAAATAAATATTAGCTTTATATATTTTGAAATGATTCAGACATTATAATAAATGAAATAAATAAATCATTAAAAATTTGATTCTTAAAAATGATAAATTATGTAATTAACATAAAATTGTCATAAATAATTCTATTGTTAAGAACGTAACATAATATATTGATACTTAATTAGTTCAAATAAATTATATAATAAAAATTATAGTTTACATTGTTTTGTTAATAAGAATATCAGTAATACATTATCATTGTTTTTTGGTAATTTCTATGTAAATTGATCCAATTTAATAAAATTCTTAAATGTTTTTTAACTATATAAATTTTTTGTATAATATATTTGTTATTATGCTGTTTTTTCAATAAAAGCAACTAAATTAATAATTTAAATTACCATGATTTCATTTTAATATCATTTAATACAATAATAATTATACTTTTCAGTTATCGAATAGACATTTCACATTTAATAAAATTAATATGATATTTTTGAGATATTTTTCATTTAATAATAATACAAATTTGATTTAAGTTAATATATTTAGTATAAAATTTATCGCAATATTTTGTTCTTTATGAAATTTAATTGTATAATAGTTAAAAATACATGCAAATTTGTCAATTTCATAAAATAATTATAAAAATTTAAGTTAACATCCAAATAAATGAATTAACACTTAATTCTTTTATCTTATTTTGCATTGAATAAGTAGTTAATGACAATATTATCTATATGCTAATACATTAAATATACAATTAAATCTTAAAATTTATTAATATTTCAATAAAAAATTTAAGTATGTTCGTTCGAAAATATAATTTCAAATCATATTATATTTTTTATTAAATTTAGATTTTTCTAATATATTGTATTAATGTTCTTCAATTTTAAATATCTTTTATATTAATATTAAAAATTTTGATATAATACAATATTTAACATATTGTATAAAACAAACAATCATAAATTGTATATTTTTCATAGAATTATTTCAGATAAATTATTAGATTATATTAAGTAATTTTCATTGCTTGTAGTTAAATACTATTTTAATTAGTTATCAATAGATTTTGTCTGAAATACTTAATAAATTCAGCAATTATTTTAATTCATACAATTATATATTTGAAGTATAATAAATTACAAAATTTATATATTTATTAATAATAAAAATTAGTTAAAATTTCAATATATGAATAAAAATTGATAATTCATTATAAAGATTATTAATAATTCCTATAAAGATTTTTTAAACATATAATATTAACAGTTTTAATAATATTAATTAATATTTTAATTATTCTATTACTAAATTAACTTTTTTAAAATTTTTAAAATTTTTATTTTATTTAAATTTAATTAATAAATTATATATATATATATATATATATTTAGATGTTTAGAAAGAGGTAATAGAAGTATCGGACAGCTTACATGACATTTGGGTCATAAAAGGGGTAATTTCTGGCTCGATACAAGTGCGAGACACAATTTTACATAAATCTGGTTCACGATGTGTTTAAAATAAATTTATTTGGTATAAATTGATCTGAATATCATTTGCTAAGTTTGGTTTCATAAAAAGCAATTTGTTGCTACCAAAATTGTCAAAGATGTTAAATATCACCATTTTCGTAGAGTCATTTTAGTAGTGCAATTTTTTAAAATTCAATTTTTCAAAGTTAATTTGGCAAGTAGACATTTCACAGGTGTTTAAACATGGACTATGTAGTTAGGATTATGTTAGGGATAAGGTATGTTTAGTTTTTAAAGCAGGAAATACAAAAATTTGTTAAAAGGGTTATAATATGGATAGTATAGACAATTTTCGCACATTTTGTTAGTAAAGTGACAAAATTTATAATAAATGATTCCAACAAGAAAGACATTTAGAACATTTTGGCATACAAACATTTATAGTGCCGTACAATTTATAGTGTAAAAATCCCAAAACAGTGTTAGACGATGAGACTTTTCAATGCAAGACTAAATAACATTATGCATTGCAAATAAGTAGTGTGAACAATAAAGACAAGTTTACAAACCTTAAACATTTTTTTTAAAAACATTTTTAATATGAATTTATTTCATATTTAAAATTTAAGTATGGTTACGTTGTAAATTTTAGATTTTTTACATAATTTTATACTTTTCCATATTATTAGATTTAGTTTTTGCTCTTAAAGCAAATAATAGATGTTCTTTCACAATATAAATAAGTTTTTATAAGGATACAGCGTTTTATCCGCAAAATTTTGCTAAATCTAAGTTGATTTCTAGACAAATTTACAAAACTTAAAATTTTCATTAAAGTAAATGTTTTGAATTTAAAAGATATGTTTTCTTATGTAAATTGTCCTCAGAATTCCATTTTCCAAGTAATTTTAGTGTAGCTTGTAAGGGTGTATAATTAGTAGCTTATTTTGATTAGATTAAGTTGTTTTTTATTAGTGGTAGGATTTATTGCTTATTCGGTGTCCTTTTATTCGAAATTTCACATAGTTTTCATTTCTGTTTTAAATTTCATTTCCGACCATGTATAAGAAAGTTACGGCCAAAATTCCATTTTGTACAATTCTTAATTTTGATTAGCCAATCACATTCATTGTAAATTTTGCAATATGGCTGTAAAAAATTGAAATTTCTGTAGCAACCAGAAACCTATAAAAGCAAGAGCTCAGGAAGTCATTCTCTCCAGTTTTGTTCAAAAGTGAAAAGATTAAAACAGTGTTGCTAAATTTGTGTTTACTAACCTAATTTATTTTCGTCGAGAAAGTTTACGGTACGAATAATTTCGAGAGCACTTGTTTTTATAACTTCGGTTAAAATTTAAATAGTTCGGTCACCGATACCTGTCGTTGTTAATAAATTTTGCTGTACGATTAATTGATGTCACGATTTTGTAAAATTTGTTTTCATGTTTTCCGATTTAAAATAATTCTGATATACCAAATTAAATTCCATTTTATTTGGTGAAAAGTTGTTTTATTTATCCGGACAATTCCTCTTAAATAAATATTATATTTTCGGTAACTAAAATAAAATTGTGTTAACAAAAATCTTGGATACTAATAATACATTTTAAACGATATCAGTCATAAAGATTTAAAACCATTTTAATAAAAGTTACCATAGTAAATAAGTGTTTGGAGGTTGCCGTTTTTGGAAGAAAACATCTTGAAGTTGGAAGTTGGTGTCTTCGAGAACCGAGATAGCAGTTGGATATTTAACAACAAAGCCGAGTGAACATTGCCTGCCTCCAGCTGAAGTTTGAAGACATCATTCAATCGACAGGAAGGATTGTATCTGTGAGTTTTAAAATTTTATAACCCTGTTATTGGTATTTCCCAATCTATATTTGTTTTATGTTATTAATTAAGAATTTCAATTATTTACCTGTGTAAACACCTGTGAAGCAAATCATTTCCTTTTCTTTTCTAAATTTTCAATTTTGATCCAAACATTAAAATTTCTTAATTATTTGACATTTTTTGACAGTTTAATTATTTTACCTTAAAGTCAGTAACGCATGCGTTAGAAAGCAAAACTTATTCAGAGCAAATTTTATACGTCAAATTCAATTAAGTATAGGATATTTCTTTAAAAATATATTATCTTCAACTAAATCCTTGAACCCTATCCCAATTTGAGATCCTAATCATAATTTTAATTTAATAAATAAAAATTAAAAAATTATTTCAATTTATTGGCACCGCAATTGGGGCACGATTTAGTTTGAAATTTTGTTATAAAAAGCACAAAAAATTTTATAGGTATTTAGTTTTTTTTTTCGTTCATTGTTCATTGTTATTTGTTATTAGTTATTGTTTATTGTTTATTGTGTTATTAGTGTTAGGATTTTATAAAAGGGCAAATTTAGTTATACAACTAGTGAATGCAAGATCGTAGGGTAACTAGATCAGGTAAAGTTTACGGACCTAAAGATATTGAGGTAAAAGAGAAAAACAGGATCTAGTTACAAAGATGGAAGTGGAAAAGAATGTTGAACACAAAAGAAGGGAAGTCCAGTAAAAAAAAAACCTTAGACGTGGACATGATAATCGCCATGCTAATGAAAGCGGAAGAAGAAAGGAAACATGAAAAGCGGAAGAAAATAGGAAGCAAGACATGAAAAAGGAGGAAAATATTGATAGAAAATTAACAAGCTTGAAGAAAATAGGAAAGAAGCAGAGGAAGAAAGGAAGGAGGATATAAGGCTACAAGAAAGTATCGATAAAATGAATAAGTGGGAGAACGATAAAGAGAAGTTGTAAAAATGGAAAACGAAGGAAGAATTAAGTAACAATGCACCGAGAAAATGATAAGTTATGGGGAACGATTATCGACAATAAGAAGGGAGATGACAAGATAGGAAAGTTGGACAAGAATATTAGAACTGAAACCCGTCTAAGAGAAGAGGCTTCTAACGAAATAAATGATAAGTAGGAAGGATACAGACATCCACGAACAAATATGTTTCAGGTGGATAAGAATAAGGATGAGAACAAGAAACAGATAGGGAAATTTGCAATAAACTAAGAATACCGATCATGACCTAGAAGAGTTGAAAGAACGTGAAACACCTCGAAATTTTCAAATCGGCTGGGAAAATTGCATGTGGAATCAAGAGATGCCATATAAATTTGAAGGAAAAAGCAAGAATCGCCAATGCTATTTTTGAAAAATATGAAGAATATTTTAATGACAAAGGACAATAAACAAAGAATGCGTTTGGTGAGAAAGATGCTTAAAGGGAATGCCGAACTATGGTACAATTTAGTACAAGAGCAATGTACCGATTATAAGCACTTCAAGGAATTATTTACCAAACAATATTGGAGTGATGTCCAACAAAATGTAATAAGGAAGAATTTTCAAGGGCGAAGTATGACAAAAACTATGGCACTTCGAGGAGATTTATGTAATGAAGAAATACCAAATAGCAAGATACTTCACACCACCGATGAATGAACAAGAAATAGTCAATATTTAGCAAGGCAACTGGAGAATAATGTGGCAGAAAACATTATTCTGCAAAATATAGATAATATAACATCACTACTGCAATTTTTAAGAAGATACGATGCATACGAACAGCATCAGAACAGTTACGAAAAGAGAGAATTTAACCCTAGGAATTATGGAAATGACAGAAGGAATATAATTACAGGCACGAAAGAGAGGACAATAGGAGAGATAATTATAATAGGAATTATGGAAATGACAGGAGAGATTATCAAAATCAATATCATCGTGCTGATAATCGTAGAGAGTATTTCCAAAATGGCAACAATAGGGAAGCAATTATAGATCGGGAAGAGAGGAACAACTTCCAACAAAGACGAGGAGGATATAATAATGGCTACGATAGGAACAGATTTAATTACACAATCAAGCCAAGGATAATGAACGGGAACATCAGAATAATAGAGAGAATGAAGGAAAGGATCATCGTAGAAATGATATGCAAAAGAAAATAGAAGGCCATACCAAGAGATCGTGGATGATCAGAATAGGAGGGTGAATAACATCCAGGTACGAGAAGAGAAGGAGGAACCGAGTTGTGGAAGGATTAGTTGGGTCAATGCTATCGTACATGCATCCCAAGACGAAGAAAAGAACACACAAAGGACTTTGACAAGATCACCGTTCAAAATTTTTAAATACGAGCTTCCTTGTCAACAATGTAAAGACAAACTACCAACATCCTACGGAATTTTTAGAAATTGAACAAAATTTAGAACCAGAAACTGCAAACATTTTATTACCTTTCGTTAACATTAGAATTAAGAATTTAAATTTATTAGGATTAGTTGATACCGGATCAGAAATTTCATTAATACAGGAAAAAATCATCGTAGAGAATAACGATTTATTTAAAGATGAGATCATAGAATAAACAAAATAGAAGTTATGGCAGCTACGGATAAGAAGCTTAGCACTATAAATAGGATGCTACATACTGAAGCTAAGGTAGGGGAACAGATTTTCAAACACAATGGTTTATAACTAACAATTTAAAAATGGAGTTAATAATCGGAATGGATTTGATTAAGCAATTAAAATTGATTATCGATGCGCAACATATGAAGATAAGAATTGGTAAAGATGAATTAAACTGGGTACAGCCCTACAATAAAAGATTAAATTTATATAAACCGCATATCCAGTATTTGAAGGTGGAAAGAATTATAAAGGATGAGCAATTCGATATCAATCACATTGGTTACAAGCAAGAAGTTATAAACATTATACAAGAAAATTTGGTGTTGATAAATGAAGAACCTAGCGTAGCAAGTAAATATGTACATAAAATTGAAGTGACAGACGATTCTCCGTTCCATAACAAAATATATCCTATTCCTACCAGAAGAGAGCAGGTTAAAAGAAATTAATGAAATGCTAGAAAATGGTATCATAGAAAGATCAAAGACTAGTTATCTAAATCCGTTGGTTGTTGTAAAGAAAAAAGATGACAGCATTAGACTGTGCCTTGATGCAAGGAAGCTCAATTCCAGATCTAAACCTCAATATGAAACGCCACAAAATATGGACGTGCTCCTTAGTAAAATTTGGGAGAGAAAAATCTTTACTAAATTAGACCTTAAGAATTCATTTTGGCTAATACCTTTGGAAAAGTCGTGTAGGAAGTACACAGGGTTTAGTATCGAAGGAGAAATATACCAATTTAAAGTGGTACCTTTCGGACTTAGTTCTTCGTCTGCTGCATTAGTAAGAGCTATGCAAGAAATTTTAAATAGATTCGAACATTTCTGTATGCACTACATCGACGATATTCTAATATTTAGTAAGAACGAAGAAGAACACTGTCTACACATCAAAACAATCATGGAAGCTTTAGCCACAAATGGTTTAAAATTAAATTTAGAAAATGTTACTTTTTATGAGAGAAGTCATGTATTGGGTTATGAAATAGGGCAGACGGGAGTAAAACTAAATGATAGTAGATTGGCCGAAATAAAGAATATCCTCGTCCTAAAAATTTAAGAACGTTGAGAGGCTTTTTAGGGGTAGTTAATTACTATCGTAAGTTCATTTCCGGATATGCTGAATTATCTATTCCTTTGGTAGACTTGTTAAGAAAAAACGTACGTTGGAGTTGGGATAGAAGAAAGAAGAAGCATTTATTAGTATTAAGGAAAGTTTGTTTACAAATATGATTTTAAGACACCCTAATTTTAAGTTACCATTTATACTCAGGACAGATGCATCTTTCTATGCAATAGCAGCAGAATTATGTCAAAAACAAGGAGACGAAGAAGTACCCATTTGTTTTCTTTCGAGAATTTTAAAAGTGCATGAGATCAAATACACTACAGCAGAAAAGGAACTACTGGCCATTGTTTACGCAGTAAACAAATTAAAATTTTATCTATTAGGCAACAAATTCAAAATTGAAACAACTCTGCAATAACATTTATGAAAACAACTAATTTTAAGAATCATAGGATGTACCATTGGTCGTTACTTCTGCAGGAGTATGATTTCGACATATCTCATAGACCAGGCAAGGATAATGTGGTAGCAGATGCGTTAAGCAGGAAGGATAATATAGACATTAAGGAAAATAGAGTTTTATGCGCATTTGAACAAATTAAACCTACATTTTTGGCACAAGAATTAAGAAATTTACAAAATTCAACGCAATTTTTAGAACTTAAAAAGAAGATTTTGGAATCTAAAGAAGAAATATATAAGGATTACTGTATTTTGAATGATAGAATTATTAAAGTTTTTAATACAGGAAAGTTAGTTGTAGTAAATGAAGATATAGCAAAATTTATCATAACGGATTTACACAAAACGTAGGACATCTAGGAATTAGAAAAACTTGGTTAATTTTTAGAGAAAATTTCTATGCAAAGAAGGATTTAACATATGTCAAGAATATTATAAATAAATGTGAGCTTTGCATATTAGCTAAAGAAGAACCACACTAATTTCAACCTTGTCAAAAGTATAAAAGTGAGTAAACCATTAGAAATAATAGCAATTGACTATTGGAAATTTAGTACCTGGTCAGAACGGATATAAAAATATATTAGTAATCGTCGATATTTTTCTAAATTTATAAAATTATACCCTAGCAGGAATGCACAGCAAAACAAGCTACGATTTCTATTGAGAAATTCATGGAAGAAACAGGAAAGCCAAAAGCTATTTTAGCCGACAATGCCACTTATTTCAGAACTGCAAAATTTGTAAAGAAGTTCGAAGAGATGGGAATAAAGATCTATTTCTGTTCGATCAGACATCCTCAAGGCAACCCAGCCGAAAGATATATCAAGAAGTGATTAAATTTTAAGAATATTCACGTATGAGAAACATAATGCTTGGGTGAAGTATCTTAAGGTCATAGAAGTGCATCAATGAAGTACCGAATGTTAGAACACAGGTAGCTCCGATAACATTAATAAAAAAGATTATACCAGAAAGACCCTGGAGGCAACAAGAAGAAGAAATTGAAGTTGAAAATTTACTCCAAGAAGTCAAAGAAAGATTGTGGAAGATTTTAGATAATTATGAAAAGAAACATTCTGCCAAAATTAAAGAAGGTTACATTTAAGGAAGGAGATTTAGTAATCATACGCCGTTTAACAGTTGCAGATAGAGCACGAAAAATGTGTCAAAACTCTTACTACCATATGAAGGTCCGTATAGGGTAAAAAAATGTTTTGGGGAAATATGAATTAGTCAATATAAAGGATGGTAGTAGTAGAGGTAAATTTCATATATCCATGATTTATCCATATTTCAAAATTTAATTTTAATAGGTAGGTCAATTAAAGAACTTAATATTTTTTGTACAAAATATCTTCATTCTTAAATTTTTGAGATGTTTAGAAAGAGGTAATAGAAGTATCGGACAGCTTACATGACATTTTCATAAAAGGGTAATTTCTGCTCGATACAAGTGCGAGACACAATTTTACATAAATCTGGTTCACGATGTGTTTAAAATAAATTTATTTGGTATAAATTGATCTGAATATCATTTGCTAAGTTTGGTTTCATCATAAAAGCAATTTGTTGCTACCAAAATTGTCAAAGATGTTAAATATCACCATTTTCGTAGAGTCATTTTAGTAGTGCAATTTTACAATAAAATTCAATTTTTCAAAGTTAATTTGGCAAGTAGACATTTCACAGGTGTTTAAACATGGACTATGTAGTTAGGATTATGTTAGGGATAAGGTATGTTTAGTTTTTAAAAGCAGGAAATACAAAATTTTGTTAAAAGGGTTATAATATGGATAGTATAGACAATTTTCGCACATTTTTTGTTAGTGAATTAGTGACAAAATTTATAATATATGATTCACAACAAGAAAGACATTTAGAACATTTTGGCATACAAACATTTATAGTGCCGTACAATTTATAGTGTAAAATCCCAAAACAGTGTTAGACGATGAGACATTTTCAATGCAAGACTAAATAACATTATGCATTGCAAATAAGTAGTGTGAACAATAAAGACAAGTTGTACAAACCTTAAACATAACATTTTAAGTGCTAAAAACATTTTTAATATGAATTTATTTCATATTTAAAATTTAAGTATGGTTACGTTGTAAATTTTAGATTTTTCACATAATTTTATACTTTTTCCATATTATTAGATTTAGTTTTGCTCTTAAAGCAAATAATAGATGTTCTTTCACAATATAAATAAGTTTTTATAAGGATACAGCGTTTTATCCGCAAAATTTTGCTAAATCTAAGTTGATTTCTAGACAAATTTACAAAAACTTAAAATTTTCATTAAATTGTTTTGAATTTAAAAGATATGTTTTCTTATGTAAATTGTCCTCAGAATTCCATTTTCAAGTAATTTTAGTGTAGCTTGTAAGTGTAAATTAGTAGCTTATTTTGATTAGATTAAGTTGTTTCGTTTATTAGTGGTAGGATTTATTGCTTATTCGGTTTTTTTCGAAATTTCACATAGTTTTCATTTTTTTTTTAAATTTCATTTCCGACCATGTATAAGAAAGTTACGGCCAAAATTCCATTTTGTACAATTCTTAATTTTGATTAGCCAATCACATTCATTGTAAATTTTGCAATATGGCTGTAAAAAATTGAAATTTCTGTAGCAACCAGAAACCTATAAAAGAAAGCTCAGGAAGTCATTCTCTCCCAGTTTTGTTCAAAAGTGAAAAGATTAAAACAGTGTTGCTAAATTTAGTGTTTACTTAACCTAATTTATTTTCGTCGAGAAAGTTTACGGTACGAATAATTTCGAGCACTTGTTTTTATAACTTCGGTAAAATTAAATAGTTCGGTCACCGATACCTGTCGTTGTTAATAAATTATTGCTGTACGATTAATTGATGTCACGATTTTGTGAAAATTTGTTTTCATGTTTTCCGATTTAAAATAATTCTGATATACCAAATTAAATTCCATTTTATTTGGTGAAAAGTTTTTTATTTATCCGGACAATTCCTCTTAAATAAATATTATATTTTCGGTAACTAAAATAAAATTGTGTTAACAAAAATCTTGGATACTAATAATACATTTTAAACGATATCAGTCATAAAGATTTAAAACCATTTTAATAAAAGTTACCATAGTAAATAAGTGTTTGGAGGTTGCCGTTTTGGAAAGAAAACATCTTGAAGCTTGGAAGTTGGTGTCTTCGAGAACCGAGATAGCAGTTGGATATTTAACAACAACAGCCGAGTGAACATTGCCTGCCTCCAGCTGAAGTTTGAAGACATCATTCAATCGACAGGAAGGATTGTTTGGAGTTTTAAAATTTTTATAACCCTTTATTTATTTCCTGCAATCTATATTTGTTTATGTTATTAATTAAGAATTTCAATTATTTACCTGTGTAAACACCTGTGAACAAATCATTTCCTTTTCTTTTCTAAATTTTCACATTTTGATCCAAACATTAAAATTTCTTAATTATTTGACATTTTTGACAGCTTTAATTATTTTACACTTAAAGTCAGTAACGCATGGAGAAAGCAAAACTTATTCAGAGCAAATTTTATACGTCAAATTCAATTAAGTATAGGATATTTCTTATAAAAATATATTATCTTCAACTAAATCCTTGAACCCCCCAATTTGAGATCCCTAATCATAATTTAATAATTTAATAAATAATAAATTAAAAATTTAATATTTCATATATATATATATATATATATATATATATATATATATATATATATATATATATATATATATATATATATATATTATATATATATATATATAATTGACCCATTTCAAATGGAAATTCTGTAAAAATTTTTTATAATCCTATGTTTTTTTTTTAATGAGAAAATCAAAATTTTATGAAAAATTTAGAGACAAATTTCAATTTTCAAGGCTTTCTATGATTTATTTTCAATGTAAAATGGACAAATTTGATTAGCGATTTTTTATTGAAATTTTAACTACAACTGGATTCAGTTCTCTATGGGTAAAGAGTTCCATGAAAAAAAATTAAAAAATGACAGACCTATGACAAAATTAATGTAGGAGTTGTGGACACATTTTGAATGGAAACATGTAAAAAGTTCTATTATCTGATTTTGACGGGACTTTTTTAAAGATACACCATCAAAGACTCCACTTTGTGACAAAAATTTAGAGATAAATTTCAATTTTAAGGCTTTCTATGATTTATTTTAATGTCGAAAATGGACAAATTTGATTAAAGAAATTTTAACTACAATGGTTCAGTAATCTCATATGGGTAAATTTCCATGAAAAAATTAAAAAGAAGATAACAAAATTAATGTACAGTTGGGACAATTTTGAATAAACATGTAAAAATGTTTATTATCTGTTTTGGGACTTTTTAAAAGATACCCAATCAAAATTTTGTGACAAAATTTAGAGATAAATTTCAATTTCAAGGCTTTCTATGATTTATTTTCAATGTCGAAAATGGACAAATTTGATTAGCGATTTTTTTGAAATTTTAACTACACCACTGGATTCAGTAACCTCTCATATGGGTAAATCCCAAGTTCCATGAAAAAATTAAAAAACAGATATGACAAAATTAATGTAGGCTTTGTGACAATTTGAATAAACCTTAAAAAATTTCTATTATCTGATTTTGACGGGACTTTTTAAAAAGATAACAAAATTTAAGAAATTTAATTTTTTTCAATTTTTTTAATTCAAAATACAAATTTGATTAGCGATTTTTTTTGAAATTTTTACCCTATTTAATTCATGATAAATCAAAGTTTTAAAAATATTAAAAAATCAGATTTTACAAAATTAATAATCATAGTAACTTTTGCTTGATTTTTTAAAAATTGAAGTAATAAAAAATAAACAAAGGAAGATAAATTAAGTGAATAGTTCTAATAATTTGACGTTTTACTATAAAATTTGTTTTCCATTCTATTATTATCTGATTTAATGAAATAAATCAAGTAAAATTTATGAGCCTACATTAATTTTGTCACAAATCTGTTTTTCAATATTTTTTCATGAAATTTGGGATTTAATATGAGAGGTTACTGAATCCAGTGGTGTAGTTAAAATTTCAATTAAAAATCGCTAATCAATTTGTCCATTTTCGACATTGTTATGAAAGCCGAAAATTTTTATCTAAAAAAATAGTTTTCGATGGTTTATCATTTAAAAAAGCGTTAACATAGGATTTAAAATACATTTTTTACAGAGGTTTCCATTTGAAATGGGGTTTTTTTTTTTTTTTTATATATATATATATATATATATATATATATTTATATATATATATATATATATATATATATATATATATATATATATAATATATATATATATATATATATATATATAAATATATATATATATATATATATATATATATATATATATATATATATATATATATATATATATATATATATATATATAATTAAATTTAAATTGCATCCTATAATAAAGAACGTACCGTGCAATGTAAATTGTATGGGTTTAACATCATTAAACAAAAAAATTTTTTATTTATGGTAGGGTTCATTCTACACACAGGGTTAATCCATTTTGAAAAAAGACAAATTTTTCAATTTGAAATTCATCATTTTTTTCTTATCTAATTGCTGTTTCTATCATAAAACATAAGGAACTACCATAATTGTTTTCCGATGGCTAGAATTTGTTTTAAATAAAATGTGGCAATTCTTGGAAATCTAAAACTAAAGAACCTGGCCCGTGAATTTTTCTGTAAAAATCCATGCATTTGTTATGGATATGTCGATCATTCTTTAATTGAAGCATTTTTCTAATTAATAATATTTGCCAACTATCCAGTTGATCAACACCTATATATTATTTTTTGATATTAGGTTAATGAATTTTTGTTGTTTAGATTTACACCATTGAACGATAACGTATATATTATTGTACATTTTGATTTTTACATGAATTTTTTGTTGTTTGATTTACACCATTGAGCTGGTAGTGTAGTGGTGATATGATGCTTAGCAAGTAATGGGTTAATTGTTACCGTCTACCTTGTATTTTTTCTTTTCATACACATGTGGCATGGTTGGTATATGCACACCATGTGCGGCTACTTGACAATGTGTATTTTTAAATAATTTTTATCCTATCTATTTTTTTAAATGCATATATCATAATGTATGTATGGAATCCATGATTTTCTAAAAGCTCAAGCTCAAGCCCCTTTGGTGGGGAATGAAATACGTTGCCTTTTCCTTTTCAACATTGAAGCATTACCTATCGTTCAATGGTGTCAAAATTTGTAAATTTGACCCATTTTATCGTTCCATTTTGAATAAAATCATCATTTTTGTCAAATTGATAATCAAATTCCACGCTCTTTCTTTGAAAGTTCTTTTGAATTTAAAGTGAATTTATCTTTCTGTCTTCACGGTTGTTCCTGTAAAATGGGATAAAAAAATATAGATTATTGCTGTATATAGTTGCCAAATTCAATTGATTTTAGATGAATCAACGATAACTAAAAGATCTGTAATAATTTGCGAACCATGTAAACCTGGAGTTGCATTTTATCTTTGCCAGTATAAAAGAAAATTTGTAGCAATATCCATCTGAACTACATAGCATCCATAATTTATATCCAAATCAATTTGTTTGTTGTATAAATTGCTTCATATGATTGTGCCATAGTACTTCACAATCATTTCATCAATGATAAATGAGTGAAAATGTACATTGTTGAATGCTTGGTTTATTTTATTTATTAGTGGACGAATTTTATAACACCTACAATGAAACACAATGTTAGAATTCTGACATTGTTATTATAGTACATTATTATATTACCTATCAGTCAAATCAATTGCGTCGTTATTACAGCAGTGAAAACTGATTTCAATTTCAAGTATTTATTCGTGACATTGCATCCGCTACAAGTCGTATTCTGGTGTCTTCATCTGTACTAATATAGCTTTTCAGAAGGTAAAATATGGTAACCAGAAAATACTAAAAATCAATAAACTTTTAATTCCTGAACAGTCACAGTAAAACCAGTAAAATTTTTACAGATTTAGCATATCTTTTCGTTTCTTCTTGCAATAAATTATAAACATCGTCAAAAATTTTCAAACAATTATACAGGAGATAAATCATGTATTTCAGCACTAATAATTTTAATTTTCTCATTTTCAGACTGTGACTCTCTTATTGTGTTTGTATAGGACTGAGATTTATGCCAACGCAGTAATAAAATCTAATTATATCGACAAACAGTTCGCACTAAATTTTCTATTTGAAGGCCACTTTGATCGACTATGCATTGCCACCTTGTGTTTTGCCACTCCATATCAACTCGATGGGATTTAAGTCCAATGATATGTAAGCGTACTACAGTGTGGCCGTGGTTCTTAATAATTCGTCAACATAATATCGCTTAGCTTGATTTTGTGCCTTAACAAATGTTATTAATTCAGCCTTACGCATTTCACTGGTAGTAGAAACCCCATTGCTTTCAACAATCACGAATATATTGCTTTCGTGCAGTTTGGGTTGGAGTTTATTGATTTACAATATGGTATGGCACATTATCCATTACAACAATACCATTAGGTATGGAATTAATTGTGCAAAAATTATGATGGTTCATATCATCATGGTAATCTCCTGATTTGCTTTTGGATAAAATTGACAACTCATTATTCACAAATCTGTAGGCACCACCTGCGTGTACAATAATGTATCGTTGACCTGATCTATCGGTTCGGTATACTCCAGGTATTCAGATTGCCAAATGACACCATATGAAGTGGATATAGGTTTCATCAAAAAGTTACGTTTCTTGTTTTCCACAGAGCATTTTCTCTCGCAGCTTGCGTATGTAGCGAGAACGTCAAGCAACGATATCGTAGCGTTCCATCAATAATTTTCTTTTATTGTGGTTTTAAATTTAAATCCTACATTTAGAATTGCTTTCAAGCGTATCTTCCCAGCTAATTTACTTTGTCCTTCATTTTATCAACTAATATTTTATTGTTGGAACTTTCTTGTCGACAGTATAAATTTCTAAACTGTTTAAAATGCCTAAGTCACATCATCAAAAACTAATTTGTTTGATCCTCAAATTCGTTTCTTTTCAGAAGGTGATTTTATTAACTGATTCTCAGATAACTGCTGTTCCTTTCTAATTCTCATAATAGTTGGTAACGATTTACGACAGCAGCAGCACTAGTTCGCTGGCCTACTAAAGAAAAACTCCGTTACCGAGCTTTCTGTCTATCAAAGAATTCAATCACATTACTAATAATGTTTCGTGCTTCGGAATAAATACTTTTCCTCGATTTAGGTTCCATATTTCTAACCTAAAAGACAATTTATTAAAAATAAGATAGCTAAAATATTTATACATACCTATTTTTACAAATACAACTAGCAGATTTTACTAACGAGTAACGCAGAATAAGAAAGAAATTAACACACAACTACAAACAATGCTGTCAAGTATAAATTTGATTTGTGAATGTACTAAAATAAATATTTTTGTGTGATTGGTTAAAAATCTTTCCGCTTCAAATATTTCAAATAAAATTCTTTTAGTTCATATATTTTACGACTATCTTGTTTGCTTCGATGCGCTGTAACATACCGTCAAAATATTTTAACCTATTTTTAATAAACCATGTTCACACTATGGAAAAATAGAAAGTAACCTGACAATTTTTGTTTATATTCCCCGAATTTTTTGAATTCAGCTGTATAATAAAAATTAATTAGGACTTTTGCTGGGTTTGGAAAAACATGTTTGCTTGATGTGGAATTCAAACAACTTTCAACTGCACAATAAATAGTAACCATCTACAATCATAAAACATTGAATTTATTGTTATTACTTCTACAAGCGAACAAACCTTTAAATTCACACGATGCACTTTTGTAAGAAGAAGTCCACGTTACAGATGAATACTAAAAAAAAATACTAACCTCACCAGAAAACTAAATGTGACGGAAAACAGTCGGTGATCGAACACAGTCGGATACAATCAATCAGAGAGCACAGCGTCACCTACAAAAAAGAAGAAACTAGAAACGAATATCCAGAATAGCCTATTCAAGAAAAGTATCTATTTTTTGTGTGCCTAGGACAATAGTGTTCTTAACTTCGTGCACTACAGCCAATTTTGTATGCGAATTTCAAGTAATAGATAAGATAATATTATGATAAAATGATAAAAACTTAAGCTGTTCACTAATTGTATAGTGAAGTATAGGGTATTGTCAATTTTTTCTGGATTTGTGAATCCATTTACTATGTCAAATGTCCTTTGGAAATTGTAAACAACATAAATGAAATGAATCAGCACAGTATCTGGAATATGAAAAATGAAATTATTTATAAACCAAAACACATTCTTTTTTCTTTAGATGCAGAATCTACTCTATGCACATAATGATGACATTTGTATTTATAACCTAAAAAGTATTTATTAAAATGAATTTTGAGCTTACCTTTCTAATGTGTTGTATCTACACATTGGTCTCATTTGTTATACATAATTAGAAGTGTCTTTCTACATGAATCTTTAAATTAGCTTTTTGATATGTAACAAAAACACATTGGTTGCTTTTAGATTCATAACTTGAATACCTTTAAGATGAATTTTTAAACTAGTTCTTTGGTGTTGTATAAACATATTTATTGTATTTGTATTCATAACTTAAATAAGGATGTTTAAGATGAATTGTTAAAAATGTTTTGTGATGTGTTCCATAATCACATTGGTCATATTTGAATTCATACCTTGAACAGTGTTTTTTAAGATGAAATGTTAAATTAGCTTTACAATGTATTTTATGTCAACACCTCAGGAGTACGTTCAGAAATTACTTAGTGTGAGGTGAAGGTTACGCTAAATCGTTTAGAAAGGATCACCTTGTGTAAAACTTCACTTGTTCAAAAACCCTGTGCTATGTGCCCCAGTGTATCTCTTGAGTAACCTTTCACCACTTAGCTTTTGAGTGCGATAATAATTACCCGACTTGCGCATTAACACACATACAAGTTTTTTTTAATAACGACTTCGGCCAACGGAGTCTTTTGAATCAAATCAGGTATAACCTCAAAAAAGTTGCCGGCATTGTATTATTAGGTATACCGTAAACGTTTTATATTTGTGACTTTTTAGTTTTTAACAAAGAAATAGGCATGTGTGGCGTGTTACAACCGATTGTGGATGAAGATAATAACATACTGTATGATGAACAGGAAAGAATTTACATATATAATCGACTAAGTAGGTATAAGATAATCACACCATTTATAATTGTTAATTGGGCCTTTTAGATAAAACGACAGCGGTCATGGATGATAATAATGAGACCAGGGCTCTGTTGGGAATTTTACCAGAAACACTTCCCGGAACTTCACAAGGAGGGGATGCTGAACGTAAGTCTTAAATGCAAACCTTGTACTATAATCCATTTCTTGCATTGTATTAGGTAAAGAATTAGTGGTTCACGCTTTACCACCAAATGCTTCTAAATCACAGTCATAAAATGCTGTGGAGTAATGATATGACGCTAAAATTAATCAATTGCTTAAAATTTTACCAAGAAAAGTTTAAATAAACTACAATTAAAAATGATGCAGTCCATTCTTTAATAAAGGGTAGTAGGTAAGATTGGAGACTTCTGGCACACACCACATTTCCAAGCCCCCACAATTTCAAGGTTGCCGCAAAACCAAGGTCAAAAAAGCGCAATGTTTGACCTAATTACATATTACCACAAAGCCAAGGTCAAAAACCCCGCTTTCCTGTTCCACAATTACAAGGCCATCCGTATGACGTATCGCGCGTTCATGTTCCACAATTGCAAGGCCATCCCATGTCACAAACCACGCATTCATGTTCCACAATTAAAAGGCCATCCGTGTGACCTACGTTATTCTTAACCACCTGGTTGCTACTCTAGCCCAAGGCCACCTCACTTGTATGTTTTTTGGCCACTTTTTGCTCACCCACACTTTTTACCAAAATAAAGGAAAACGATAAAAAGATAAAGACGTACAAATTACATTAGAAGCATGTACAACTGTATTACTCAGATATATGATTTTCTTTAGGAATAAAACATTTTGATCTAGTACAAGTGCAGAAGGTGCTCTCCACTTCCGTTTCATTACATCTGCGTGGACGTGGTGCTAGTAGCTGAGCATACGTGCAGTGTGGTGCCCATTGTAGATGTTCCTGTAACGGATTGACATCTGGCTGCCATCGGTTTATTTTAACCCCGCACATGAAACATTCAACCGTGTCGTCTGAAGATGTGGAAATGAACCCTGCTGCAGCAAGCGATGAGGGTGAGTGAACTCCAGACCATGTTCGATACGTTAGTAATCGTTTATCAAAACAGTTGTAATACTGAGGATAATAAAAGTTTGGGCCACACATGTTAACACCAGCGAAAACAGTATGATACTGACAGGAAATAAGTTATAATTTTATAATATATACAATATATACAATATGTACAATACATACAATATATATATATATATATATATATATATATATACAATAGATACAATAAATACAGTAAAAAAGGATTACTCGTCTACGTAGCACACCTCATTACACAATATACATGAGTCATCATTGTACACATCGTATAACTGTGTGAGAAGTGCCCTACACGACGAGCACCAATAATATTCGTGCGACAGGTGGTATCGCGCAGTCCAGCGTTCCATGTGCATATGGTGGTCAATTACCCGGTAATCAGATGGTTTCAATCGGGTGAAGCAGGAATGGCATAAGTGCATATGACCCACTAGATGGTAGCGAACATATATTGATACAATGTGGGCATATGCTGTTACACTGCTTTCCAGAAAATGCTCGCGTATTAATGTGCTCAATTTGGCAAACCACGCTGAATTCCACTGAACACCTTATTTCGTAGCACTTTGGTTATGGAATCCGGTAGTATTCCTTTCTTTTCAAAATTTACCAAGTTCGGAATTAATTGACATGTCCGTCGCGCACTAATTTGAAATAGGGTTTGTGGTTGGTAAACTTCAGGATCATAATCTTATAGAAATCCTTTTCGAACTTGTTCTGTGCTGTGTTGCGGAGAGCTGTAGTAAGGTCTACGTATGAAACCCTATGAATACGAGTAACAATTAAGCCATGCTCAATACATTGTTTTAAATAGCGGTAATGTATAACGTAGTTGGTCTTATCACACAGGTTAGGGATTAACTTCTCCTCCTAGGAATGTGGTGCGCAGATCATTTCAGGACAAAACGGATAATCGTTGTGTTCGTCATGCAGCTGGTGGGGATAATGTATATCAACCTCCAGCACAAATCCAACATCGGAGTCATCATCAATCTTCAATACGTCAAAGTGATCTATTTCCTCTTGAGGTAACCACATAAACCCGTCGTGCGGCAGGTATTGCCGAATACTCCAGCCATATAGCGTCCAAATACTGTAAAAACACTTTAGGTTGTTTAGGATCATAGTTTGGAACAAACTCGTTATTAGCGATGCTTCTCCGCTTGATACAAGTACTCACTCCACCACGAATACCGTGTTTAAAAAAGTGGTACATATCCATATCCGTCAGTAATTCTAGCTCTACTTTCGTACATTTCAACATGGCATCCCACGCCAATCCAGGCAAGGTTACATACTGTGCAGGTTCTAATCCATACACACCCATACATAACCGCCTAAAATTTTCAAACACGTCAGCCAATAACAACACATCTGATTTTAAATAAATATCAGCATAATCACCTAGTGTATTACACTTAAAGTGATCCCATACCAGTAGAACGCGGCAGTATTCGTCATCCGAAATATTTGCATCACACATTGTATCGTAGAATATGTCATACGATGGAACCGTGACGTCGTTCAATTTACTAAAGCTGTCTACGTACGCATACGGGAAACTACCTTTCTTTCTCACTAAGTTGAAGTCGCTATCATTACTAAAATATTTCCGTACCTCCATACATTATCATTCGATAAATTCTGAGATAGGGTATCTAAGGATGCAGCCATGAATCTACAATATCGACGAAACGTAAATTAATGTATTTCTTTTCCCTGATACCATGACTGTTTACATATTCATCCACAAAAATGTGTTTACCGAACGTTATATATTTTTCACTGTTAACAGGAAGCACGGCAATTTCTTCCGTTTCACTCGCTAACTGTTTAATGAACAGGTGAATATCATAACCACTGAGATTATGTAGAAAAACGGGGAGAAATGTAGGTACCTGATAGAACTGTACACCATTCCAGTTGAATAACGTCTGGAAATCAGGGTAAGACGTTGTCCGCTGCGGTAGACCCTTTGGTGTCACTAGTGCCGATACAACAGCCCATGCAAAGCAGCAATTGTCATTATTTTTTACATTGACTATGGCGTGTTTATGTGCGATTTCGGCGGGGACAGCCACATATGATGAACCCGTAGTGGGAGAAAATTTCAGCAGGTTTACCTCTATATACACGAATTGCACCAGGGACCACCCTAAAACAGTTGTTACCAATCGATTACACCAATAGTCAAAACTCACACTTACCAGAATCTTTATGCTGAAATTCGGATTGCTTTGCATCCAATATTTCACTTATTCTTTGGAAATACTCTTCTAATACCGTCCCTACACTTAGAATATCATATTTAGTCTGAAAGGATTTCAGTTCTGTTCTTTCCCTACTGTTCAAAAAGTATAAACCAAACAGCTCAACATTACATTTTAAGGAGTAGTGTTTCTGCAACTGATTTTGTACTACCTTCAATACGTTCCCTTTAACGTCTGCCATAAAGGTGGACACAGCAGTATGCGTATTGCATGGTGACAGTCGGTACGACACAATACGTTGTTTAAACGCATTTCGAATCACTTCAACCACAGTATCGACAAGCAAACATATACTTGCTTTATGCCTATGGCTTCTAAGATGTCCTTGTAACGCATACCGAGGTACATCTATTGAGCAATCAGTGCAGTACACACTCTTAACACTTCTACTATTTTTCTTATGTACCGGTTCATCGCGTTGGTCAGACTTCCGCTTCCTTGAGTTGCTCAACCCTGATGGTCCGGGTTTCACATTATCCTTCGCATAGTTTACCCCAGATCGTCCTGGTTGCGCAAAGGAATCAGTAACATGTCTATCTACTGCTTTGTTATCGTCGGAAGTGATTCCTTGTACCACATTGCTCCCTGTGGTTTGGTTTTGCAACGAAACCTCCTGCATTCCAGATGGTGGAGTAGATACTGACATCCTTATCCAGCACGCAGTTTTTGATGTCAGTAGAATCCTTTCGAGAAAATTTCTTGAGACATTCACATTGGAAACGGTTACTTTCACCTATAAACAATTGTATATCATTACACCTCCACTAGTTTAAGACAAAATATTCCATTGAATATGTAGCGGGAGAGAAAATTTACTTACTCTGCATTGCAGACAAGTTGGTTTGCTGGTTTGAAGTAGTAGAACTCTGAAAGCGTGCAATTACAAAGTTAGAGACTAACTGGTAGCACTAGAACTATTACGGTTATATATATATATATATATATATATATATATATATATATATATATATATATATATATATATATATATATATGCATTGCTTTGGGAGGTTCTTATTTAGAACATCAGGTGACCGTAACTATGTTTATTCAACCTTATACATTCCGTATATAACCATATTGGAAACATAAACGTAAACGTATTGTATTCAGTGTGAATAAGCACACGTGACGTGCGAAAAAAAAAATAAATAAAAATATAAAAAAAATAAATAAATAAAAATATAAAAAATAAAAAACGTAGTGTTCAGTGTGCATAAGCACACCTGCACACACGTGCGCTCGGTGTGCATAAGCACACCTGCACGCGCGAAACAAAAAATTAAAAAATAAAAAAAATAAAAACGTAGTGTTCAGTGTGCATAAGCACACCTGCACACACGCGCGCGCACACACACACACACCACGCGCGTTATATTAATAATTATTTTTACCCACACCCCAAACAAAAATAGCGTCCGTAACAAACCCCCTAATACATTATACTACCGAGACACTTCAGGGGGATTGAATATACGATCAAATTTTTGCAACCCATTTCCACTTAAACAGAGTAAATATACACTATCTCATAAAGCAATATATCACTCTGTTTCAATCATTATTACGTTCAAACGCAATGATTCTTTTTTTATACATAAAATATATATATATATATATATATATATATATATATATATATATATATATATATACCGCAATATATAACAAAGCATACCTTTTTAATAAGCTAAATTACATGATACCATATATATTGACTCGGATAGAACCAATTATAATTTTTTTCAACTTTAAACTGGGATTAATTAACTTACTTTTGTTAAACTTTAAAGTTTAGAAAAAAAATTTACCTATACAAGATAAAAAAAAAGTCGCTTCGTTTAAAATGCGATATTTTGAACAATCTAAGTATAAAAAAAATTATCGCACGTAACAAGGATTACAACCATAAAAAAAAGTCAATTCGCTTAAATTGCAAACTTTTTTTGAAAAAAAAAACTGTTTATCATACACTACTTTACTGAAAATAAGTAATTCGAGAACTTAGAAATAAATCTGTATAGCTGCTTTACGATCCGTCTTAAAATGTGAAATTTAGAATTACTAATAAACTACATAAAAAAATTAACATTTTATTTATATAGGACCTCAAATATAAAATTTATATATAACACTTTACAAATTTTACAATTTATTAGGTATTTAGAAAATATTTAGCATAAAGAATTTCTATGTAAAACGGCTTTAAGCAAAATTGATTATAAAAATTTAAACTAGAATTGAAAATACGCTAACTTCATTTATTATCAATAACTAAACAACAGTTATCTCAAACAAACTGCTTATATAAAGTTTAATGCTACTAATTTCAAATTCTATATGTTTCTTTTCTACAAAAAATAGGTAATGTAGACGCTAAAGTAATGAATAATCTGTCTCGTCATACATGAATTTCAATTACTTAATTTAAATGAATGTAACTGTGATCACAAAAAAAAAATTAACTAGTATCGAATTATTTTAAAAAAGCATCTGATCAAAATGCAATTCTATCTGAATATTAAATAAAGTAAAACTCGTTTTACCGCGTTTGCAGGGTAGTTGATTTGACAGGTATTCAAGCACCGTTATTCAGGCCTATATCACAGAATTTTTTCAATTAAAAAATAATACATGTGCATATATAATATCAGATTACAAAAAAAAATAATCTATCACTACTATGTTACAAATAATAATATAAAAAAAGATCTTACCATCTCGATATGTTGCATATTGAACACTTTGTTTCAAATACTATATCTTCATAGCAAAATGCATCTGCTTTTATACACAATGTGAAGGTTAAGAATGCATAAATTGGAACAAAATGTAGTACATTCCCATATATGGTAAGGTCTTAGTGAAGGCTAGTGTTATTGTATTTACTTTGTATTATGCTAATTAAGTAAAGCAGATTACACATACAAGAGATGCACTCTTATAAATACAGTTGCGTGACCTACTTTTATTTAGTTTCATTACGTGATCAAATTTGTTGTATTTACCAGTGTATGTTAAAGAAATTTGTGTATTAAGTGCTTTAATGGTTTTTTCTAATATGTTTCATGTTGGAATACCATTTATTTCTTACGTAAGTATACGTACTTTTTTTTTTATTTAAATCTGTTTAACGTGTATTACACCCAGAACTCGTTTTTTTCATATATATAATCTTGTTATCGGTCTTGTCTAATAACAAACTGTTTTTGCTATAATTTGGAAAAAAACCTCCTGTCTTTTGTGTTTTTCAGCTTATCACTTTTATTAATATTTTTTAATGAAAAAAACTCGTTTGTTGCTTCTTTATACTTGCCACTTAAAGAAAAGGAAATTTAGTAGAAAAAATGTTTTATGTATATTATTTAAACGCTAATGCCTCCATAGACCTTTTCTATTATTGTGTAGACAGTATGAATAATTGTTTCTTTCTTTTACAGATCATCCCATCCAGGAATGCAGGAGGAAGTCGAACTCTATTTTTTTATTGCTAAAGGGAGTAGGTAAACATCTTATTCATTTTTTTTCTTGTAAACATCATTGACCGGTTTATACTATAAATGCGTGCAAGTGTTTTTAGATTTCAAACAAAACACGTTTTAATATTTACTTATTAAGCTTTTTTTTCAGATTACAGATTATTAATTATGTAATTAAAAATTATTATTAATTTTATTAAATAAAATTAATAATAATTTTTAATTACATATTTACATTTGAACTTATTCGTTTTATACTAACATTATTAATTATTCTAATACTTATCGTTTATAACTTAAATACTAGCTGAATAGTAAATCAACAATCTTTCTACCACTTTTTTATGTAAACAGATCACATTTTAACTTTCATTTCCCTACTCACAAACCTTTTTTTTTTCACACTTGTCATATACATCTAATCTTTTTTTATTTCTTTTGCAGTTCCCACACACCTTCTGCAGCAAGGCTCCTTTCCACATCTGCAGACAATACGGTTGAATGTTTCACGTGGCAGCCAGATGTCAATCCGTTACAGGAACATCTACGATGGGCACCACACTGCACGTATGCTCAGCTCCTCGCACCACGTCCACGCAAATGTAATGACACGGAAGTGGAGAGGACCTTCTGCACTTGTACTAGATCCAAATGTTTTATTCCTAAAGAAAATCATATATCTGACTAATACATTTGTACATGTTCCTAATGTAATTTGTAAGTCTTTATTTCTACATGAATTAAATATATTAACATATCGTTTTCTTTTATTTTGGTAAAAAGTGTGGGGTGAGCAAAAAATGGGCAAAAAACATACAAGTGGGGTGGCCTTGGGCTAGAGTAGCAATCAGGTGTTACGGATAACGTAGGTCACACGGATGGCCTTGTAATTGTGGAACATGAATACGTGGTTTGTGACATGGGATGGCCTTGCAATTGTGGAACATGAACGCGCGATACGTCATACGGATGACCTTGTAATTGTGGAACAGGAAAGCGGGGTTTTAAAGTAGGTCACATGGATGGCCTTGTAATTGTGGAACAGGAAAGCGGGGTTTGTGACCTTGGCTTTGTGGCAATGATATGTAATTAGGTCAAACATTGCGCTTTTTTGACCTTGGTACGGTGGTGACCTTGGTTTTTCGGCAACCTTGGAATTGTAGGGCCTTGGAAATGTGGTGTGTGCCAGAAGTCTCCAATCTTACCTACTAAGGCTAAACAAAACAATGGGAGGCAACTTTTCTACTTCCCAGTTAAAGGATAAAATGAAATATCTTAAAATGAGGTACACGAAAAAAAAGGATAATATGAAAACAACCAGCAACCATACAGTTCACATATTATGATGAGTGGATGAAATATTTGAACAAAAACCAAACGTTGAACCTGATGCCATAGCATTAGCTTCCTTAAAAGCATGTCTGTTAAAAGGTAAAATATTTTTACTGTGATCTATTTTTTTTATTCGATTTCTTGCGTAGAGAATAATGAAGATATCACTAGTGATGACAATCAGTCAAGATGTTCAACCCGTCTGGACAAACTCATTTTGCATCATGGTCTGTTACTCCATCGGGATCGCCATCAGTATCCTGCAAAAAACACTGCACTGAACAAGATATTAAACGACGTCATCGAGAATAAATGCAATTAATTCGTGATTTGCATGAAAAAGTAATTGAAAATTTCAATTCCTAGATGAGTAAACTTCTAGAGAAATTGTGAAAATAAGTGTAATATTATTTAGAACAGACATGATTATTAAAAAAGAAATGTGATTTAGTAGTTTATTTTTTTAATGCTTTTGGGTGTATACAGAACATTTTGTTTCTTATTGATTAAGTAAGAATAAACTTAGTTTTATAATATAATTTACACTATTATTTTACCAGTAGGTATTCACATTATATAATTGAAAAATGGGGAACTGTGGTAGGATCTGTAACAAACAAAATACACCCAAGTACCACACAAAATTAAAAAACACCGAATGCGTATCGATAGCTACGCTATCTTCATCAGCGGTCGACTAGGACCGCTGATGATGATAGCGTAGCTATCGAATCAAATCTTGTCTATTCATATCTAAAAACTTAAGTCTGCATAGCCTTCCAAATAAGAGGCAAATGCTCTTTCTATAACTTGTTGAGTCTGAGATACTCTCAAATTAAAATTTCTCTTTACTGCATTCATATTTCTAGTGTTAATGTATGGTGGTGTGCACCATGATAAACAACCCTAGGCTTTGTCTCCTAAAATAAATTCTTCATTACGAAAATATTTAGTAGCATTTTCAGTTACTAATTTAAATAAGTCAGAATTACGAAATATGCGTGTATCACTTACGGATCCAGGATACACTAAGAATACATCAGTAAATTTTAGTGTTGTATTGCAAATTCCTTGCAGTGTAATTGCATAATGGCATTTCCTACATATGTATACTTTTGGATCATTCTTTAGAGCTTTTATAGGAATAAATGTTCCATCCACTGCACCTATTACACCATCGATTCCAGTAATACGGGAAAATGTTTCTTTCGTTTCTTCTATTAGTTCTCCTGTTAGCCAAACTGTAAGTTTTGGTGCATATTATTCACTGCCTTAATGATACGAACAAACGATACACTCAAAGAAGACTTTCCCATATTGAATCCCTCTTGTACTGATCTGAAACAACTCCAAATATATTTCTACCTGTAGCAAAAGTGGAAGTATTACCAAAATGAAACCGGTTTTGCTAAAAGTCACACCGCAGCAAGTAATTGACGATGAATGTCGATTAAAGAACGCCATATGTTACCTTTTTTCTGAATTTCTATAGTAATAATATGTAATAATGGGTCATAAGTCACATAATTAATGCGAAAATGCATTTGAAACTGTCTTTCACTTAGATTTGGAACCACTCTTTCTAGATAATTGTCTATCCTAATTACTAGCTTCCTTTTCTTTAAAGTTGCAGCTTCCGCATCAATATCATCGGTATGGTAAAGCATTAATACTGATTCAGATATAAACTGTTTTGAAAGTAAAATAAACAATCCACAAATAAGATTCCTCTTATTCACACGGTTCATCTTCGAATTTAGGGTTAGCTGTTTTGTTTTGTTTCTAACCTCAAAAATGTTTGACAATTGGATATCTCATCTAACGTTAAAAAATGCAGGCGTAACTCTAATCACTCTACACTTACCGCACACGTCGCCCGTTATCTGAACGAGATCCAAAGGTAAGGTGTGTTATGTCATATTTACGGAAAGAAGTTATTTCCACCATGTGTTTTAACATATTAAATTTAATCCTGAGGACAAACGCTTTAAGTCCCTAGTTGCTTGATTTCGCTGATGCATGTGTTAAGTCCAGTAAGCGAATCGCGGTAAACAAGGTTAAGCGCTTTTGACGTTTCTTGTGTTACAGTTTAGACGAAGGTAAACTGCGTTGTGTATTTTCAACAATTTGCCTAAGTTAAACGATAATTAAAGGTATGTTTCGGGGTACACTAATGTGTGAACTTCTGTTTCAAGTTCTTTCAACCAGAATGTTGGAAATAATCCTGACTTAGGTACTTTTTTTCAAAAGACGATTGTTTCATAGATCCTCTTGCAACACAACCAGTGTTAAGAACTTAAGAAGAAATTTCTCAGAATTCAGAAAATATCAGACAGTCCTATAGATGATTCCGACGTAGATTCTCACTACGTTCCGTATGATTCTGCTGATGAAATGACTGATAATAAAATAGAGAACGAAAATGCAGAAATACACGAAAGCCCTAATAATAAACTTGAAGTAGTTAAAGATCGTAAGTGCAAAATAAATGGAAACGTAATATAAGGAAACAAAAACGGCTGGTCAAGCATATGTATCAAAAAATAAAAAAAGAAGTTAAAGAAAGAAGACTTAAACCGAAATATAAAGGAACTTGTAAATTGAAATGTTCACTTAATTTTACAGACGAAATTCGGAATATTTTTAAGCACTTTTGGTCAGCATCAATGGATAATAACCAAAACAGCAATTTGTGACATCGTGCGTCACAAGGGACGAAGTACAGAGAAGACGTGAGAGGACAGGACAGAAACGAAAAAATACAACATTAGTATTAAAAAAATATATGAATTGTATGTCGAGAATTGTCGTGAACAAAATGTACCGCTTGAGGAAATAGCCAAGTTATGGCTGTAAGCCGATATATTTAATTCGAAATTTAATTATTCTTTCAGAAATCCTGTTAATGACACACGCGATTCATGTGATCATTTTCAAGTAAAAAACTTCGTGATATGTTGTCTGATGAGGAAAAGCATCAGAATCGAAATCAGTATGAAATACATTTGGAAGAGGCTTCCACAAGATACAAGCTAAAGAAAGCTGATAAGGAGCAGTCTTTACAGGACCCATGTACCAAAGTTGTTATGGTGTACCTTGAGCAATGTCTACCAACACCTGTTTTAACAAATTCCCGGAGTTTTTACTCACTGAAACTTTAGTATTTCAATTACACCATCTACGACGCTACAGGTAAAGAGACCTACTGTTGTATGTGGGACGAGCACATTGCTGGAAGAGGTGTTAACAAAACGGCTTCTTGCCTCATACAGTGAATGGAGTCATTAAGTATTTCTCCAAATTTAAAGAAACATAATATGGTCTGATAATTGCCCATCCCAAAATAGAAACGGTGGGACGATTATGTGCTTTTTTCATACAATCAATAAACTTCCACAAATTGATGTTATTGAACACAAATTTTTATTAAGGGGGCATACACACCTTGAAGCTGATTCAGATCATTCTTCAGTAGAAACATACTGGAAGAAGGAGAGTCAGTTTAAGATCATGATACCTTGGGACGGGCATCAGCTAGTTCGTGTCTGCAATAAGAAGCCTTTTACAGTTTTTAAGTATGGAACCGGAACATTTTAAGAATGTTTGTTCAATCTGCATTTGAACATGAACTTCGGGCCCGCCAGGATGTTTAATCTTGCATAGATTAAACAGGGTATTTTAACAATTTTTAGTAATAAGTTGAAAAATATAATTAGAATTAACAATTAAGAAATATGTAAAACGATTAGTAAGTAGAATGAATATAAAGCAGGTTAATTATTGCGACAATTGTGCTGATACAAAAGTGTGCAAGGTTGAAATTACACACACACACACACACACACACATATGTACATTATAACTAGTAAGCACAAAAAGGCGCTTAAGTGAATAAACATGACCTATTAACTAGGTCAAACAATAAAATACGTAATGTTAAAATCTGTATATAAAGTGTAAATAATACCAAATAAATTAGTCTTTGAATGAATCTCATTTTGTTCAATTACTCAACAGGGTTGTGAGGTCTAGTCTACAATTGATACGAGTGACGGCGTATCCCTCACATTAAACCCCAACTACTCAATCTCTCTAATCAGAGGCTTGAACAATGTTAAAAGCTTGTATGAAGAGGCCAATGCACCATATTTGCATAGAAAGAAATCAGTTGATGGTAGCCCTTTTTTAATATCTAATGTCGTCTGTGTTCAAGTCCGATCAAACAGCTCCGGAATCCTTTATTATACAACAGATTTCAATGAAGAATTTCGTGTGGTGGACTTCAACAGAAATCGCGGTAATATTGTTGTGCCTACAGTGCAGCCATCTTTGCGATAAATAGCAGCCAAGTTAGCTACCACAAAAAAATACAATCACTTCCAAACCCTTTTACAGTGGGTACCCAAAGTCCTCCATCCATTTTACAAAAATTTTCCACATTCAGATTCTGCAACAGAAGAAGCAATTGATGATTAAAATATTTTTAAGTTATTTTATTATGTTTCATTGTAGAATTTAATATCGTTTAAAAATTTTTTAGCGTTTAAGTAATAGGTATTTTAGAGAATAAATTATTGTTTCCAGTACTATTATCTTGTTTAAATAGTTTGAATTTTATGGGAAAAAATGTTGTCACATTAAAGTCTAAAATTTTTTACAAATGTAAAATATCGTAAGAAAATATTAAAATAAATACCTCTAATAAGTGAATTTATCAAAAACTCAGTTACTTTACACATTTAATATTTCAGTATATTTGTTTAAACATTAAGTTAACAAATCTCACTCCTCAACAATTTTGCGTTTGCGACTTAACATACCTTACCTCCGAGATGCTGATGTATAATCACATTAATGGCATTTGTATTTATAACTTGCAGAGTGTTTTTTAAGATGACTCAAAATTACCTTTGTGATTTGTTCCATAATAACATTTCAATTTAAAACTTAAGAAATATTTCTTAAGATGGATTTTTAAATTACTTTTGTGATGTGTTGCATTGTAACGGATTTTCGGTGGTGGCAAGTGAAGCTTGCCCTCAACGAAATCCAGCACAAAATTAAGACTCGTTTGGAAATATATTTATTAGTTGTACTTATAAGTTACGGTATTTTTTTATTATTGCAAAGTCAACTCCTGGGCGGTAGACGGATAACGGGGTCTTCGTTAACAGGGGTTGAAGCAGATTAAACGGATTCGGGCGCTACCCAAAGATTATCTACTGTCCAGGCGGTCTTTGGGTCCACTCCTGAACTTGGGCGGTTTCCAAACGGCTACCTCGGGTTACCCAGTGGAGGATAAATTCAGGGTTGAATCCTCACGGTCGAAAATATATCTAAAACTTAATTAATCTGGACGGAAGGCGGATACGGTGGACAAAGGTCACAGGTCCCCTTGACAAACAAAATTCCTTCACCAATGATGGATGAAAATGAATGATTCCTAATAAATGTTAACTCTGTGAATTTATTTAAATTTAACTAATTACAGAGCTAGTCTTTATTAAGTTTAATTTAATTAATTAATTCTTAAACTACTCTTTACCTCATCGATTTACAAGAATACAGTTTTGCTACGTTCGCAGTAAGAAAAATGTAGGAAAAGATAATGTGAAAGCACTAACCTATATAGACTACAACGTTTAAAAGTGGGGAACGGCTGGAAATTCCATAATTTTCACGATGAGGCGACAGCGCAGCAATTTGTTTTAATTAATATTAAATCAATCAATGAGCTAATATTTATTTCAACGGACTAAAACTATTATTTGTAAAATCACAAAGCGATTGATATAAAATTCGGCCAATTTCGATTAATAAAAATACTTATTCTATCTAACGGTTTAATTAATAATTAGTAACACTTCTATCAATTCAAAATCATGCAATTCCAGAAGCTGATAACTGTTTGACACATCTGTCGGTGTTCGCATTATTTAAAATACATAAAATTTTACACAATGGTAAAAGATTACATTCCTTTCATTGTAGTTGAAATTTATAGAAAGTATTTGAGGTTTAACTTTACTCATTTATATCAAAACTATTATTTAACAATCCAATTTTACTAAGTTAATTAATTTATGGGGACGGTGTTAATTATTACTTGTTTGCCTAACATTAACGGCCGTTTATAGTACTTGATACGTTTTAATTTTGAAAGAAAGAAAAATTTCTATTTCCAATTAATGGCTATCTTAAAATTTTCTTGTTATCAATATTCAACGGTTCCTAATGAATTATTTTACGGACTTAATTATTGTTTGATATTAGTGAAGTAAAACGAAAAAAAACTAATCTTCACAGCATAATCATTTAAGACCCTTTCTGGTATAGATCTAACAAGAATATTCCACTATGTGGATTTAAGTGCTCTTTATAAACTAGTTGAAGTAATTTTGTTGACTCTTATTCTGTTAAATAAGTTTTGGACACCTCAGTTTTAATACATGTATTTGAATTTTTAAATATTAAATAAACTCTTTTGTACATATAATAAATTAGTGTAACTCTATCAAAATAAACAATTTCTGGAAAATAAATGGAAATAAAATATATACAAAACTTAAAATAAAACTATTCTTCTGGTGGGTATACATATATTGTCCAGGTTCGGATTGCTGTGATCAATTTGCCTAGGTTCACTTGTTTGGTCATTGGTAGAACTGTAATGAGAATTATTTTTGATAAAAATATAAACAACCACCTGCTAATTTCAATCCTTATAGTTTCACCAAAAGTGTTGTTTAACTGTTGTGCGATTATGAGTGTTTTATACAGGATTGATTGTCTCTCAGGTAATTTACTTTTATAATTTTTAAATGCAAAATTATTAATACAAGATTTCTCCAATGGAAATCACTGTCATATATGTGAATACTATTTGTTATTTCGTCGTTATAATATACGGATTCCGTTTGTCAATCTCAGAATTTGAATTTGCTTTTAATTGTGTTTACAAGTTACGGTGGTTTTATTGATAAGATTATCGGAAGGTCGTCTTTATCATTCAACGGAAACATCCTTGTATATTGAAAGGTATAAAATGATTTAACGTGCTTGTTAATGAATGTTTATAGGAAAATGGTAACATTAAGTTAACCAGGTTTCTCTTAAACACGACTTATTATTTTACTTTAATGTAACGTGAGAATATACTAAATTTTAACTCGATATTACGGTCGGTATAACAACAGCTGTTGATTTATGATAGCAGGTCAATGTTATTGGTTTCAATGTTAATATACGTAAACGCAATGAAATTAAAGGGTTTGTAAATTAAGGATCTTTAAATAGGATTATGGATGCTTGATTTAAATTCGGATTAAATTTCTTTTTGTTTAATTTACAATGACTTGAATATTTCAAACTAAACTTCTTAATTTTACTGTGATTATTTTTAATCGGTTGCGTTTAATACAACAGTATTTTGGAGCAGGTTTGTTTTCAAGTGATTTCGGATATGCGGTTATATGTTAGAGATCGGGACTGTATAATTATGGAGATTCGATGGATAGCTTTGCAGTCCAAGTTAGAAAACTCAGAACTAGACAAAGTAACTTTTAATAATAGGAAATTAACAGGATAAGCTTTGCAGTCCAAGTTAGAAACTCAGAACTAGACAAAATAACTCTTAATAATAGGTAATTAACAGGATAAGCTCCTTGCAGTCCAAGTTAGGAAACTCAGAACTAGACAAAGTAACTTTTAATAATAGGAAATTAACAGGATAAGCTCCTTGCAGTCCAAGTTAGGAAACTCAGAACTAGACAAAGTAACTCTTAATAATAGGTAATTAACAGGATAAGCTCCTTAGTCCAAGTTAGGAAACTCAGAACTAGACAAAGTAACTTTAATAATAGAAATTAACAGGATAAGCTCTTGCAGTCCAAGTTAGAAACTCAGAACTAGACAAAGTAACTCTTAATAATAGGTAATTAACAGGATAAGCTCCTTGCAGTCCAAGTTAGGAAACTCAGAACTAGACAAAGTAACTCTTAATAATAGGAAATTAACAGGATAAGCTTTGCAGTCCAAGTTAGGAAACTCAGAACTAGACAAAGTAACTCTTAATTAGAAATTAACAGGATAAGCTCTTGCAGTCAAGTTAGAAACTCAGAACTAGACAAAGTAACTCTTAATAATAGGTAATTAACAGGATAAGCTCTTGCAGTCCAAGTTAGGAAACTCAGAACTAGACAAAGTAACTTTTAATAATAGAAATTAACAGGATAAGCTCCTTGCAGTCCAAGTTAGAAACTCAGAACTAGACAAAGTAACTCTTAATAATAGGTAATTAACAGGATAAGCTTTGCAGTCCAAGTTAGAAACTCAGAACTAGACAAAGTAACTCTTAATAATAGGTAATTAACAGGATAAGCTTTGCAGTCCAAGTTAGGAAACTCAGAACTAGACAAAGTAACTCTTAATAATAGAAATTAACAGGATAAGCTCCTTGCAGTCCAAGTTAGAAACTCAGAACTAGACAAAGTAACTCTTAATAATAGGTAATTAACAGGATAAGCTTTGCAGTCCAAGTTAGGAAACTCAGAACTAGACAAAGTAACTTTTAATAATAGGAAATTAACAGGATAAGCTCTTGCAGTCCAAGTTAGGAAACTCAGAACTGACAAAGTAACTCTTAATAATAGGTAATTAACAGGATAAGCTTTGCAGTCCAAGTTAGGAAACTCAGAACTAGACAAAGTAACTCTTAATAATAGGTAATCAACAGGATAAGCTCCTTGCAGTCCAAGTTAAAACTCAGAACTAGACAAAGTAACTCTTAATAATAGGAAATTAACAGGATAAGGTATCTTCCTTCAAAAGAGCCTAGCTAATCAGTGATCTACAGACGTCGCTAAAATGCCTGAACTGAATAGGACCGTAATTAGAGACCACCGAATTTCGTCAGCAGTTTTCCTAAGTACGGTACTAATAGCTAGTTCCTTTCAAATCGGAATTTATAGGTGGACAGGTAATGTCAACGTATTTTCTTTTAAATTAATTTGTAGTTCAGTTTGGAATAATTAACAATTTAAATATATACTGGATGTACTTTAAGAGTCGGTCAGGTTATGAATTATTCTCGAAAGGAGAATTTTTACGAAGTGCAGATTTCGAGTTTGCAATAAATTCTATCAGGTAATAAATTATTGGAACGGATTTGTAGACGATATTCTACAGGAAATCTACGAAGATGAGTATCGTAGACAAGAATGCTAAATTATGTGCAAATTTTCGGTTTTATACCTGGTCTGGAAAGAGGTTTAGTAGAACGATGGGTTTGCACATCACAAGAGGATCCTGTCACAAATTGTCGTTTTGTTATCATACCTGGATTCTGAAAGCGTAAATGAATTGTTATTTACAAATTATCTTTATAATTTCTTTATTTTAAAATTTATTTCACTCACCGTATTTCTGGGTCGTTACAATCACATTGGTCACATTTGATTTCATAACTTGAGCAGTGTTTTTTAAGATGAATTTCTAAATCAATTTTGTGATTTGTTCCATAATTACATTGGTCACATTTGAATACCATAATTTGAGTGTCTTTAAGATGAACTGTTAACTCACTTTTGTGGTGTGTTCGATAACCACATTGGTCACATTTGAATTCATAACTTGAGGAGTGTTCTTTGAGGTGAATTTCTTAATCAGCTTTGCGATTTGTTCCATAATCACATTGGTCACATTTGAATTTATAACTTGGGGAGTGTTTTTTGAGATGAATTTTTAAATCACCTTTATGATTTGTTTCAAACTCACATCGGTCACATTTGAATTCTTTACTTAAAGAGTGTTTTTTAAGATGAAATTTAAAATCACCTTTGCGATCTGTTCCATAATCACATTGGCCACATTTGAATTCATAACTTGAGGAGTGTTTTTTAAGATGAATTTTTAACAAATATTTATCATTTGTTCCATAATAACATTGGTCGCATTTCAATTTCTAACTTAATAAATGTTTCTTACGATGGGTTTTTAAATTAGATTTTTGATGTGTCCTATAATCACATTGGTCACATTTGAATTCATAAGTTGAAGAGTGTTTTTTAAGATGAAAATTAAAAGATATTTGTGACGTGTTCCATAATTACATTGGTTGCATTTGAATTCATCACTTGAGTGTTTTTTAAGATGAATTTTAAAATTACCTTTGCAATTAGTTCCATACTCACATTGGTCACATTTGAATACTTTACTTAAAGGATGTTTTTTAAGATGAGTTATAAAATTACTTCCGTGATTTGTTTCATACTCACATTGGTCACATTTGAATTCATTAGTTGATGAGTGTTTTTTAAGATGACTTTTTAGAAGATGTTTGTGATGTGATCCATAACCACATTGGTCACATTTGAATTCATAACTTGAAGAGTGATTTTTGAGATGAGTTTTTAAATTACGTTTGCGATTTGTTCCATAATCACATTGGTCACATTTAAATTCATAACTTAACAAATGTTTCTTACGATGGATTTTTAAACTACATTTTCGATGTGTTCGAAAATCACAATGGTCACATTTAAATTCATAACTTAAGGAGTGTTTTTTATGATGAGTTTTAAAAGCACCTTTGTAATGTGTCGCATAATCACATTGGTTGCATTTGAATTCATAACTTGAAGTGTGTTTTAAAACATGATTTTTTTAACCCTTTTTTCGACTTTGTTAGAAAATCGCAATGGTTACACCTATATGTAAAATCTGCACAGTATTTTACGTCATGTTTTAATTTTTCTTGCATCATTGTTGAACTATTAAATTTACTTTCACACTGTATGTTTGTGATGTGTTCGATACTGTTTTCATTTATATATGCTTCACTTGAGTGAACATTTTTTACTAGAGAAGAGATATTTTCTTTCTTAATATTCACATTATCTGTAAAAAATTGTTAAATTTTGTATTACTTGAACGGTAATTAATTTTACCTTGTATTAGATCACTATTTACTATAAGATGTTGGGTTACAAGTGAATTTATTCCTTCTTCCTCTTCTGGTTCGACTTTCACAGTTTTCATATCAATTTCATAAGACATTTCGAAGAATTCGTGTTTCTTAATAATAAACTTTATACAACACTTAATTGCACCACTTTATCAAATTATTTTGGGCACAGTATTTAACAATTAAGAATGCCTTAAAATGACGGTATTTTTTATTCTTAGCACACAATTAATATACAGTATTGCCAACAGAAGAAACATGGGTTTAATACGATGTATAAGGAAGCGCTAAACAGAGGACAGCACAGGACGTGTGCCGATGTGTGACGTCACCTATTTTAGATCAGAAAAACAAAACTACTGTAACCTAACATAAATAGATGAGATAAGCAAAACTACAATAACCTAACGAAAGTAGATTAGATAAACAAAACTACTGTAACCTAAAAAAAAAAATTCACAAGCCGGGAATCGAACCCACACTAAAAGCGTGTAAGACGACACCTACCGGTACACCACCATCGCTCCAACAGTTAGTCATTGAAAGTGATATTTAAACCATTGATAAAATGCCTGACGTCACACATCGGCACACGTCCTATTCTGTCCTTTGTTTAGCGCCTCCTGGTGTATCCAGATACATATTTACCTCCTACCGTACATGCTGCTGCGTTATTACGGTCACATTCAATCGGCATTTGAACATTTTGTACTTCCGTTGGGAGTTACTAGCTATAGTCAGCTTTTGTTAATTTTAATATTTTAAGTTTAAAATTTTTTCATAGAGTATAGTATAAGCAGTACACAAGTACAATAACTATAGTGATTTTAATTTCATTAGAAATACATTCTTGTATTTTACTGTTAAAAATTATTAGGTTAAGGCTAGACAATACATAAATTTTATTTCGGAACGAAGTATTTAAAGATATGCAATAAAATTAAAAAAAGTAAACTCGAATTTATGCAAATTTTCGTTAACAATGACAAGTTTCTATTGTTACTTCCTATAAAACCCTTACAGGCTAATGATCATTCATAACCGGTCGCCACAATAGTAATGAACTCAAGTGCATTAGATGTATTGCCTACCATCAAAACAAAATTTTCACGGTGCGGTGTCAAAATTTGAGTCGTTTTTCCTTGACTATTCAACTCACCCCATTGAATAAAGAAAGCTTTCTTTATTCAATGACTCACCCTCTCCATGCCAACTATCAATCAATTACAATTTAGTATTTTTTATATTTGGACCAATCAGAGTACGATTGTGCGACAATTACGCTAGGGAATATTCTCGACCATTTTTTTCTCTTCCTGTGAAACTTAATTGCCCTCCGGTAAAATGTCAAATTAACATATACTTTGACGTTTCTTTTGTTCGTCAATGTAATGCAGACTCCGACTACCATCGAAACCACTATATAACACGCAACTTGTTCTAAATTAAAACTAATTAATTAATTCATGACTTATCAATTGACCGTCAATTTTGTTCGTTGAATAGTCTTTTAAATACCACTCGTGGCCGATGAATTGCATAAATTTATGTCAAAGTGCTTAATCGTGTTTATTGCTTCAAAATTGAAGCATCAAACACTTGTACACTTTAACTTGAGGTATTGTATATTGTATCAATTATTTTTGAATTTAGCGGGTTTTAGTTTAGTTAGAAGTTAAGTTAGGTTGATAGTGGTTGGGGGATAAGAAATAAAGATGGTGAGTAGAACACCGACACCATCCCCACTCCTTTTTTTTACGTCACAAGCCCCGCCCCTTTCACTTTTTACTCGCCTACGTGGGAGACTGCATTTTCCACCCTTATTTTTACTCGCTTACGTGTAGGACCTATTTTTTCACCCCTATTTTACACATCCACGTGTGAGACCGTATTTTCAACCCTTTATTTTAGAGGGTCAATCCTAATTATTTTTACTCGCTTACGTGTATTTTCACCCCTATTTTATGACAGCTCACGTGTAGGACGTGTTTTTTCACCCTATTTATGACAGCTCACATATAGGATGCGTATTATCTACCCTATGGGTCAACCCTAATTAGAGCCTTTCTGTACTTGCGCACGTGAGGGGCAGATGTAGGCCTTGGGGCTGGAGCTGGTCGAGGGATGTCTTAGAGTTTGGTCTTGGGGCGGGAGCTGGACCTGGAACTAGGTCTTAGGGTTATTTCTGATGGTATTAAGGTCCTTCTGGCTATATTAAGAGCAGTACCCCTGGAGGTTAGGCTAACACACACGCATACAATGTTGGAAATTGCATAATTAATAAGATATTATTAAAATTATCGATCCTATTGTTTAAATGGTCATACGCTATTGGATGATCTTTTACCTATACGAGAAAACGTTTCTAATAAGGGGGTACGACTGCGGTTGTGTTAAGGATTGATCTTGCGTGAGGGAATTTGAATGACAGTAAAATTTAATTATAGAATACTTTTTTATTGTAAATGTCATAATTAAAAAAATCCTCAGTGAGTTATAAAAAAGAATAACTGACATACAGGTCTAATGAAACAAAACATTTTTTTATTAAATTAATTAATTACATAACAGTTTGTGTTTGTAAAACGAATATTAAAAACATAGTTTACCTGCACTGAAATATGTCCGTTAAAATGTTGTTAGCCTTAATATTTTTTAAAGAAACTTAAAGCTTAGATGCGTTTTATAACTGTAATTAAAAATCTGTAAATAAATAAAGGGTTAACACCACACTTACCAGCTCTGTACTTAAAGAACGTTTTGAGGTACTGCTTCACGAGTGATAGTCACTGCTTTGGGTTGCTTGTCAAACTAAAAAAACAACTTCCTAGTTGTGTAAAAACTAGCTATTGATTTCCCATAATTTGAGTGTAAATATACAAGCAACCTTATTATCTTTATCACACTTACTGCAACTCGCATTTACCTTTCTCTTAAAATAAAATCGGTTTGAAAAATATTCATATTGTACATACGGACACACAAATTGTTTTTATAAAAACCATATTAAGAGTTTGGAAAGTTACATGTTTTTAAATTCCACAACAATATGTAGTAAGAGATCACTGTTCATGTTTACTTTAGCTAATTACCGTGTAATTATATAACTCTGTTAAATTTAATAGTCTAAAAAATTGATTACCAATATAAATGGTTAACATAATTTCTTTTTTAAAAACACTAAATCATAAATTTTATAACACGATTTTAAAAAAACACGCATGCTGAATTAAAAGAAAAAAAACAGTAGGTATTACGCAATTCTTAATTAAAAAAGTAAGGTACTAAAAAATATCTTTTATTTATCAGAATAGAATGGTTGGGTAACAGGCGTTAAACAATAACCTGATTATCTCATCATTTACAATTAAACATGTACTAAAATAGTTTTTTACAAAATCAATCATTCATAAACTATGTAACCTAAAATATAGAAACACTAAGACATAAAATCCACACACATCCGAATGGTAGTCTTGTAGTATTGTTTTATTGTATACGAAGCATCTGGAATTCTTCTCTAGGAAACGTAAATGATATCCTTGCGGTGCTCGGCCAAAGGAATCAAAATACTCTCCGTTACCATTCTCGTCAATGTAGATAGCGGTCCAATGCTGACCTGGTTTGTTTGCAGGATCCGTGTTTACGATAATTGCACACGGTCGGGGTGCGTGTCTCGGTAGTTGATTAGAAGCACATACAAGCCGAGACACATTCGATTGTTAGCAGATTACTTAATAGTACATGGTTATTTAGCTGGCTGATAATTTCTTCTATGCTGGCATAATTTCCCGAATCGAATCGTATCACGTACCAGCCATCTTCAATATAAATGATCTTCTCGTTGTCGAGTTGAAAATATTCTGCGGCCTTTTTTAATATCGTTTCTAACACGTTCTCGCCAGGTGGCTCTATTCTATAATAAATTAAATTATCTGTTGCACTTACAGCGGCAAAAGAACATGTGTACTGAATTTCCGATATCCCTACAACCCACGACCCCGTTAATCTTATTCGTTTTGGCAGTTGCGTAATAAAACTTGACGTCATATTACCTGTAAAATACGTCATAGAGCTATTAATCAATAAGGTAAGATAAAACTCCATTTTTACATATCTCTCAACTGCGAAGCTAACACCCAGTGACAATTTGTCACTGTATCCACGCCACTTGACCAGGTATTGTTTATTTCGCCCACGGCCCTTCTCTGCTAGAATCTTATCGACTTTGAATAGAGTATCTTTATCAACCGTAACAACTTGCAATTATTCTTCGTAAAAGGTGCCCTCAACAGGATCGTTATTAAGATCAATTATTCTATAAACTGGTGGTCTTTTTATCGCCGCACTAATTGTAAAAACTTCCTCGCTCCAATTCGTTTCATATCCCTTCTCAAAGGTGTACTTAGTTCTGGCGATTCTGACATGCTCACCGACTTTATATTTAGGATGGCGTACTGGACCTAAACCTTTCGCGTACAGGTTATTCCACACTTCCAAAATGTTTTCATCGTTTACAGCCGCAGGGGCCATCTTTATACTTGAATGAGGACTATTGTTGTAGGCAGTCACAAGTCTTTTCGAGTACATCAATATACCTGTAGGAATTTTTGTAAGTGAAATAACGCCAAATCTTTGCTTTCAATGTTTTATTAAATCTTTCAACTACAGATGCTTTTACATCAGGGTTATTTGTTACATAGAAATTGATATTTTGTTTCTTGAAAAAGTTTTGTACACTGCTCGCCACAAACTCTTTGCCTTTATCCGTCTGTAGATTTGTCGGAGTGTTGTCGCAATCCTTAAGAATATCCGCGAATGCTTCAATTACAGATGAGGCTGTCTTCGTTTTAAGTGCTCTCGCCCATGCCCTCTTGCTAAATACATCAATTACCGTTAGTGTGTAGTTGTATCCGCTATTGTGTTTACTTAAAGTTCGCATATCACAAAGATCCGCTTGCCACAATTCGTAAAGGTTACTGACAATATATTTATTTCGTGGAAACTTTTTTCTGACTGGTTTATGTACCGTATAAGCTTCCTGTGCCTGTAACCAGTTTTTGTGTTATACCAGCGAACCCTGCTGGGTGAGAGGGATCATAGTATACAGCATCCATGTTATCACCGCCACGAATCCCAATCTAGTGAAAGTCCTCTTCTTCTTCTTTGAGAGATTCTTCTCGGTGTTTCCCGCGTTTCACCATCAGCAACGTAATTCTCACCTATAGTTGTGAGGGTCCGTTCAACGCTGGGTGATGCAGAAACATCATACCTTTGCGTGTTTCCGATAAACTCTCGTGGTATATTTCTCTTTAATGTACGTCGCAAACTGACGCCAACCGCGCGGGTTTGTAGTTTTTCGTTTTCTTAACATTTCGTGAACCAGATCGATAATGTTGGAGTGTGGTATGATCTCGCCTTTTATTGTGACAGTACCCCTTTTATCCCAAAAAACATCGCTGTTCGTATTCAGTATACGTAACAAATTCGCGCCTTTTCTCTTATATGAAGGCGGAAGCGTTGATACTATCTCGTCGTCTGTCAGACCTTTGCGTTGCGGTAAATCTCTAATATCAGCAACAGCGTCACCGCTGATTGTTATACTGGTGGGCTGACGTAACTGATTAGAAAAGTGTAGATACCTTTGAAGAACTTGGTTGTACTGCTGCCATTTGTCATGGTCGGTCATTTTGGTTTTTAAAACTTTACCCATATCGTTACCCAACTGCGTTAAAATGTTGTTTTGTGTAACATCTGGTACCTGTAAGCGCTGAATAAAGTCCATCGGTAGAATAATCATCTTCTTCAGAATGTGGTCCATGGTTATTGAAACAGATTACCCAGAATTCCGCCGAGTAATGGTCCTAACAGGAGTGGTAGAAATGCACCACCTTTCTGTACAAGAAACTGTTTCTTCTTTTTTATAGATTCGCCTCTCTGTGTCAAGCGTCTTAAGGTGTGCTTATGTTGAGAGAGTCGCTGCTTCTGATCAGCTGACAGAGGTACACGACCTTTTTAAATGTTATGTGCACACTCGCAAATACACTCTACCTGCTTACTATCCAAACATTTCAATAAAGCGTCACGTTGACTTTTACTTAATCGGGCTAATGCATGTAGGATATCAGTGTTCTCGCTTAAAACGTCAGCCACCATATATGATGTAATCTTTATGACTGTGAGACTTAAACCCTATTTCGCTATATATACCTGGCAGATACCTTGAGGCCCGAATATGTTTGTTCTATGACGTAGCACATCCGGTGTATTCTGTTTTAAATCGAACAATAAATATCCGTGCGGGCTTGAAGTAGCATCTTGGTACGCGGCTTCTAAAAATTTTGGATTGTCCGGCGAAATCTGTCTTGCTAAATGCTGTATCTGTGCTCTGTCACGTGGGTTCTTAAACAAAATTATGTAATGTGCGTTGAGAGAAATATCTCGCTGTCCACGTCCTTGATAAAATATGTTCTGCGTTAAGAAAAACACACTTAGATTTCGATGATGACAGCCCTTTGTAAAAATATCAACCACAGAGCCTTTAGTTTCGCGCATTAGATCGTCAATTATTATTAAGACAGGTTTTTCCCCGTCAAACTGTTCCATATCAGGTAAACCCTTTTGAAATTCCACAGAGAGATCTTTGAATAAAGACTGCCACTCACTGTAAAACCAGATAATTTTTTCAAAAGCTGTATCGCAGATGGTTTCGATATTTTTTAGAAAATCAACGATAAAATACGATTTCCCACACCCCGACGGACCTGCAACTATCGCCGAAAAGGGGTGCTTAAACTGACCTTCCATCTTGAAACGCTAAACGATACTAACAGATACTCCATCAGCAGCTTCGTTTAAATAGACTAAATAAAAATCTTTTTCAATCAGAACACGTGCAATTGCCTAACCTCCAGGGGCATTGCTCTTAATATAGCCAGAAGGACCTTAATACCACCAGAAATAACCCTAAGACCTAGCTCCAGCCCCAGCTCCAGCTCCCGCCCCAAGACCAAACTCTAAGACTTATCCCTAGACCAGCTCCAACTCCAGCACCAAGACCAAACTCTAAGACTTATCCCTAGACCAGCTCCAAACCTCAAGACCTAGCCCTAGACCAGCCCCTCACGTGAGCATATGCATAAAAGGTTCTAATTAGGGTTGACCCATAGGATAGAAAATATACGTCCTATACGTGAGCTGTCATAAAATAGGGGTGAAAAATACGGTCCTTCACGTGTGGGTAAAAAATTAGGGGTAAAAAAACACGTCCTACACGTGCTCAAGTAAAAAAATAATTAGGATTGACCCTCGAAAAGAAAGGGTAGAAAATACGGTCTCACACGGGGATGTGTAAAAATAGGGGTGAAAAAATATGTCCTACACGAGGGTATATAAAAAATAATTAGGGATAAAAATTCCAGCAGGGGTTGAAAATACGGTCTCACACGTGGGTGTGTAAAAATAGGGGTGAAAAAATACGTCCTACACGTAAGCTGTCATAAATAAGGGTTGAAAATGCGGTCGCCCATGGGCGAGCAAAAAAGTGAAAGGTCCTTAATTAGGGGTAAAAAATTTCCAAGGGTTGAAAAAGACCTCCGAAAAGAAACCCTTAAAAAATAGGGGTGAAAAATGCGGCCCCCACGTGTGCGAGTAAAAAGTGAAAGGGGGGGGGCTTGTGACGTAAAAAAAAAGGAGTGGGGATGGTGTCGGTGTTCTACTATGGTGTATGAAATGAGCGCTTTTATTTTGGTGATTTTGTCTTGAATTTATTCTGAACATCCTTACAAATTTTCAGAAGTGGGATAGAGAACTGAGTGGAATTGGTGATAAAGTTATCTTGTTGTCAACGGTTTTAAGAAAATGTCGACTGAAGGATATGCGGATGTTGAAACACGTAGTCAGTTTAACGTTACGTTAGAGCAATTAGTGGCTACAACCGTGAGAGCAGTAAATTTTAATGATTCACAGCGTATTAAGAACAGTGAGTTGCAAAGTTTGACACCGGATTTTAGTGGAAGCTCGGAAGAAGATATAAATCAATGGTTTAACAGAGTGGACAAGGTACAGGAACGTTTTAATGTGGACGAAAACAAATTAATGTTAACTGTTATTACCAAACTAAAAGGACATGCATTGAATTGGTTTCACAGTAAACCTGAATACGTTACTTTGGGGTATGGAGAATTAAAGCGGGAAACGGAAAACATGTTTTCAATAAGAGAAGATTTCCTTACATTAACGAAGAAATTTGAGGCAAGACGGTGGAAGCGGCATGAAAAGTTTATAAATTATTACTCGGACAAGATTTTATTAGGTAATAAATTAAATATAGCTGAAGACCATTTAATTACTTATATTATTGATGAATTTGATAACCCTTATTTACAAGCATTGACTCGTATGAAAGATTTTACCAGCCTCAATCAGCTGTTAACCAAAATTAATGAGTATTAAGTAAGAGAATAAGTATTACTACAAGAGTTCGATGTTTTAATTGCAATATGGATGGACACGTTTCTACAAATTGCCCCAGCCCAAAAAGAGAGCGAGGTAGTTGCTATGGTTGTGGTTCGAGGGATCACATTAAGAGAGACTGCCCCGAGTCACGACGGAATATTACCGATGGAAGGCAAGCAGCATCGTCAAATTGGAGGCAACCAGCAGGCAGACAGAACACGTACGATTCAAGACAGCAAGCACAGGAATGGAGACCAACAAGGAACAGGGAACGAGAATCGCATGCAACACCAGACAGCACCACAATGATGATCTCCGAGAAAAAATCTGACATTTATGAAGTTGCGGTGGAATTACACTTCGACGAAGATGGTAGTAAGGTAAAGGTGCCATGTTAGATACAGGAAGCCCGATTAGTATCATTAAAACTAAATACTTACCTTCCTGTGTTTACTCTACTAATTGAGATCATTTAAGCAAAGAATTTTACGGTGTTAATGACGTTAGATTAAATATTGTAGGAGTATTCGATAAAAAGGTTTGAATTAATAATGTATGTGTGCCAATCGTATTTTATGTTGTAAGTGATGAAACCATGTCTGTACAAGCTATTTTAGGTAGAGACTTCACAAGTCTACCAAACATCAAAATTGTTTTGGATGAAACTGTTGAAATTACATGTACTGATGGTTTCATTGACAATCAGGTTGTAAACAGTGAGGTAGAGGAGATTATGTTAATTGATTGTGGAATGAAGGAAAGTAAGTTAAACATAAATCCAGATTTAGATTTTGAAACCAAACATGAGGTGGAAACAATTATTTGTGATAATTATATTGAAGTTGCAAAACCTAGTAAACCAGAATTAGATTATGAAATGAAAATCTAATTAACCCATTAACGCCCATTGTACTTATTTGAATACAGCAGGTAAAGTGGCTTAGTAATGCCATCTTTTATATAATGGTTGCAACTTTTTCATAATTATCAAGAAATCTAATACCACTAAACATCAAATCATCTGATAGAAGTTTAACTTTTGTTATTTTCGTTAGTTGTTTCATGTCTGAACACGTACCATATTTTAAAGGTGTGCAATCATTTTATTAATTTATGGTAAGCTTTAATTATTAAGTTATTTTGGCAATCAAATAATATTTATTGAAACAAAAGGAGTTAAATAAAAGGTGTAAGTATATAAATATCTAAATTTAAAAATAAAGAATTCGGGGTATTGTGTGAAAGTTAAGTGTACTCAAATGAGTACAACGGGCACCTATAGGTGTTTTTCATATTTTGTAATTTTATTTGTCATATGAATTCCAACAATGATTTCGAAGCTATTGATGTTCGTTCTTTCTATGGCAAGAGATATAAGTGCCTACCATCAGCTTTAGAAGATATTCGTACTTCTACCTCTCAGTCTGGAGTGGATATTGTTATTATACCTCCAGACCAAGATATTTTAACTGATGAAGAAGACATTCAAGAAGGCGATATCTTAGATAAGAATTTTGAATTACCTGACGATGGTGTGGGAGAAATTGAAGTTCGGCACTCATCAGATGAAGAAAGCGACGTGGATGATACTGTGCCTTTGTCACTTAGATTGGAAAGTGGGGCAAATAAAAAAAAATTACATACTCCCAAATGGACAACAGCTACTACAAACATTAGTATGGTAGGAACGACAGGATACAAAGATCGATTAGAACTTCTAAAACACGAACTTGAAAACTTAAATGAAGTTGAGATATTTGAAAAGTTGTTCACTGATGAAATATTTGAACATACACTCACTCAGACCAATTTGTACTCTTCCCAAAAAAATAACCATGGTTTCTTTGTATCTAAAGCGGATATAAAAATATTTTTTGGAATCCTATTGCTTACAGGATATCATCAACTCCCAAGTGAAAGGATGTATTGGAGCCTTGACGAAGATTTAAAAGTTCCGTTTGTATGTTCGGCTATGCCTAGGAATCGATTTTTAGAAATAAAACGTTACATTCACCTTGTTAATAATACCATAGCATCACAAGACAAAATGGCGAAACTTCGGCCTTTGCTAACGCAGCTAAACCAAAGCTTCCTACAGTGGGGCATTTTTCATGAAGACTTATGTGTTGATGAATCCATGGTTAAATTTTTTGCGGACAAGAAAAAAACTAAGTTGCCATTGGGATCACAAGTAGTCCTTGATATGACAGCAAAAGTTGCTTCCCGATCAGACCACGATGGAAGGACAACAATGTTGTGACAATGGGCACAAACTATGACTCAATGGAGCCGTTGGCGCAGGTAAAACGTTGGTCTACTACAGCAAAAGCAAAAGTGGAGATATCTCAACCTGGTTTATTTAAATAAATAATAAGCCCATGGGTGGTGTGGACTTACATGACCAGGCACTTAACAATTACCGTATCGGCGTTAGAGGAAAGAAATGGTGGTGGGCGCTTTTCACCTATTTTATAAACATGAGTGTTGTAAACGCGTGGAGACTATATCAACTGGCAAAAGAAGATCCACACAGTAGTCTTCTTGATTTTCAAAGACTACTTGCACGACATTATTTACGTTGTTATATTAAATCCGTTTTTACAAAATCATGACCGAGCGGTAGTATTTTACCCTGTGTAAAGAAAGATGAAGGACATTTTCCCAAAAAAATTATTAAACAATTAAGATGTATCCAGTGTCACCAACGAGCTCGATGGAGTTGTGAAAAATGTAAAGTAACCCTTTGTATTGAGCGAGAGTGTTTTAAACAATTTCATTTAAACTAATTTCCTAAGTATCACAGTAGAATAAAAAAAACTCTGTAAATCCTATTGTACTCATTTGAGTACATGTATATATCTCTTAAGTTCTGTTTTTGACATATATACTTACATTTAATTTTTTGTTTATAATAACATTTTCAATAAATTTCTGAAAAAAAAATTATATTTTTTTAAATCGAATACCGTGGGCGTTAATGGGTTAAAACATGATCAGCCAATTTCATTCAGACCTAGAAAATTAGCTTTTTCTGAAAAAAAGGAACTACAAGTAATATTAGATGATCTTTTAGTTAACAACATAATAAGACCCAGTTGTTCCCCTTATTGCAGCCCAATTGTTATAATTAATAAAAAGAATGGTACGAAAAGATTATGTGTCGACTATCGAAAATTGAATAAGCTAACTGTCAGGGAACACTATCCTCTTCCATTGATCAACGACCAATTAGATTTATTAAAGGGAAAGAATTTTTTTTCGTGTTTGGATCTTAGGAATGGTTTTCATCATGTTAAAATGGCGAAAGAGTCTATTTATACCTCGTTTATTAATTAGGCCAATTTGAATATACGGAAATGCCCTTTGGCCTTACTAATGCACCCTCTGTATTCCAAAGGTTTATTAATCAAATTTTCAACGCATTAATTAGAGAACAGAAAATTTTACTTTACTTGGATGACATCCTTATAGCTACAGAAACTATATCAGAACTTTTAAACATCCTAAAATCAGTCCTTGATTTGATGAATCGTAACCTATTGGAATTGCGATTCGATAAATGTTCGTTTATGTATACTCAAACTATTTATCTCGGATATTTGATTAAGAGCAATGGCATAAGTCCCAACCCTGCGAATGTTGATGCTGTAAAGAGTTATCCTATTCCCAATAACGTGTTAAAGGTGCAGAAATTTTTAGGATGGGTTAGTTATTTCAGGAGATTTATTCATTCATTTTCAGTATTAGCTAAACCGTTATATGATTTGTTACGAAAAGAGAGTACGTTCCACTTTGGAACAAATGAACTTGATGCATTTAACACTTAAAGATAAATTAATAGAAGCACATTCTAGCCATTTATTCGCTTGAACTAACAACCGAATTGCATTGCGATGCCTGCGCAAAGGTTACGGAGCATTTTTATTGTAAAAAAAAAACAAGTTATTTCAACCAGTTTTCTATTTTAGTAAACGAACTACAGAAGTTGAAGCTCGTTACCATAGTTATGAACTCGAAATGTTAGCTATTGTCAATGCCTTAAATCGGTTTAGAGTTTATTTATTAGGATACAATTTAAAATAGTAACAGACTGTAATTCTATTAAACTGGCCTTAAACAAAAGGAAATTAACCCACGAATCAATATATGGCATTGGTTCTCCAAAGTTATAATTATACTTTGGAACATAGGGATAGTAATAAAATGAAACATGTTGACGCATTGAGTAGAATGAATACAGTTATGATCTTGAAGAAAATACTTTGAACAAAATTTATCAATAGCCCAAAATTTAGATTTAAACATTAAAAATTTAAAAGATGAATTAATGAAGCGCGAAGATAAATACTTTGAGCTTCAGAATGGACTTGTGTATAGGAAAAAGAAAGATAAAATACTCTTTTATGTTCCTTGCTCAATGGAAAACAAAGTTATTTATAATTGTCATGATGCTTTAGGACATGTAGGAATTGACAAAACAATAGAATACTTATCACAAGTGTATTGGTTTCCGAACATTAAAGATAAAGTGAGGAGATATATTCACAATTGTATTCAATGTTTGACGTACTCTCCTTTATATGGTAAAGTTCGGTCTGAATTGCATAATACTCCGAAGGGTGATACACCTTTTGTCACAGTTCACATCGGCCATTATGGTCCGTTAGGTAAAACACAGACAAACAAAAATTATATCTTTGAGGTGATCGATGCATATACAAAGTTTGTAAAGTTATATGATGTAAAATCAACAAAAAGTCAGGAAGCAATTAACAAATTATTAGAATACTTTAATAGGTAATTATAGTAGCCCATTTAGAATAATTTCTGATCGAGGTTCTTGTTTCACCTAACAAGAATTTGAAGAGTTTTTAAAAGATAATAATGTCACACATGTAAAAATAGCTACGGCGTCCCCGAAGTCAAATGGGCAGATTGAACGGATAAACCGCGATCTAACCCCAATGTTATCAAAACTAACCTGTGTTAAAAATAAATGGCATGTTTGTTTACCAGAGGTAGAGTTTGCCATAAACAACACTTATTGTCGTTCAATAGGAAATTCTCCGGCAATGCTTTTATTTGGTACTAACCAGCGGCAAAAGTATGATGTCCTTAGGAGTTACTTAGAGAAAAACTATGACACTGACAGCAGAATTCTAACGTACCAAACTATAATAAACGTTATTATGATGACAGGCATATGATTCCTCATAAATACAATGAAGGCGATTTTGTGTTGATTCGAATGTAGATGTCACCTAGGTGTAAATAAAAGCTTATTCCTAAGTACCGTGGACCGTATGAAGTAAAAAGGGTTCTTGAGAACGATAGATACGTGATAACTGATCTAGAAAATTTCCAGGTAACGCAAAAGCCTTTTGAGGGCGTTTGTGCTCCAGAAAATATGAAATTATGGTTAAATGATACTTAGGATAAATGTGTTAATTGTATTGATCTTAATTTGGTAGTTATAAGTTGTGTTTTACTGTTATCTTTAAATTTTAGTAATATTTTATATGTTGTGTTCACATTGATTGAACTGTAGCAATTATTTTTTAATTTAGCGGGTTTTAGTTTAGTTAGAAGTTAAGTTAGGTTGGTAGTGGTTGGGGGATAAGAAATAAAGATGGTATATAAAATGAGCGTTTTTATTTTGGTGATTTGTCTTGAATTTATTCTGAACATCCTTACAATATAATAACATATATAAATGCGTCTAGGACAATTCCCAAAAATACTATAAGTTTATAACGTTAAACCTAAGCAATAACACCTGGAACATTTGTTTCCTTTACTACCTTAAAACGTGGGATTCTGTCAGTCTTTACGTTTCTTCTTAAACAACATTATTGTTCTCTCTCTCTCTCATGTGCGCGCGTGTGAGAGAATAGTAGAATGTAGTGTCTGTGTGAGTGCATGTGTGTGTGTGTGTGTGTGTTGTGTGTGTGTGTGTGTGTGTGTGTGTGTGCGCGTGTGTGTGTGTGTGTGTGTGTGTGTGTATGTAGTATGTAGCGTGTGTGTGTGTGTGTGTGTGTGTGTGTGTGTGTGTGTGTGTGTGTGTGTGTGTGTGTGTGTGTGTGACGTGTGTGAGTGTGAGTGTGTGGTGAGCGCGTATGTGTGAGTGTGTGTGTGTGTGCGCGCGTGTGTATGTGCGTATCTGCAGGCATGAGCGTGCGCGCGCGTGTGTCTGTGTATGCGTGGGTGTTTGCGCGCGATCATGAGTGCGTGTGTATGTGTGAACTTAAGGATAATTGAAACTGTTTCATTCTATATTGTTAATTTTTCAGTGTTCCTTTGAGTGTTTATCATCAACAAATATCATGTTAATTGTATTTTACTTGATTTTAAGTGCAGCTTTTTAGCCCATAGTCTCAAAAAACAATTTTATTTTTATTTCAATGATGAAAAGTATTTTCACATTATATAAACTTAGCCTCTACAAGTTTCTATATTTGTTTAAATATAACATCAATATATCGTTCTCATCCAAAAGTAATCTTAAACACGTTTTGTTCATACTAAAGATAACATTGGTCTTGAAAATCAGAGGTTTATAAACTATTGTGTAGGAATTGTAAGATTTTCATAGCCAATCTCAGCAAGTTACCGTGTTGCTGTATGGCCTCTTTCGCACGTTTTTTCTTATTGATTAGGTTACTCTAACCTTCACTATGAAACGGATATTCCTTTTACTTTTCACAATTTAATTTTATTTCTACCTTAATTAATATTTAACGTTTACTACGTTAATTTCAATTTGTAGGTATTTTTACCTTTTACCTGTTTTATTTAAGCTTTTATTTTGTAGCCGTGACGATGACCTTTCGATCTACACGTAGCGTTTAAGTTTATGTATAACAGCTGTTGCGGTATTTTTGACTGTTTAATTTTTCTTAATACAATTTAGTATAAGATGGATCATCACTTTTTTTATATGAAACTAAATAAGTCTTAAAAAATAATTTAATCAATTAAACTATCTGATGTACGTATTATAACATTAAATTAAAATAGCAATAGTTTTCATATTTGATGTAATATGTAATTTATATACAGACGATTAAGGATATATGACAATTTTTATTAGTGTTTTAACAAAACATGAATTTTCAATCAAGCGCTTAGATCAAACTTAAATTTTTATTAAAGGATAATAATTATTATTCTACATAGTTTATTACAGTTTACTTTAAAAACATTTTTCTAACTTTAAGTTTAACAAATTCATTAATTATATCATCAAAATTTGTTTGTCGAAGTAGATCACTTTCAATGCTATTAAATAGCGAAGTTAAACGCGTTTGAGTAACACTACTTCTCAATCTATTTTTAATAAACGATAATTTTGAAAATGATCTTTCTGATTCACAGTTGCGATAGGTATGCATAAATAGATTTTTAAAATAATGTAAATGTTCGAAAAGAGTCCTGCAATTTTTTTTCTATTATGAATTTATAAGTATCCAATTAGTTGTCTGAAAGTTATGTTTTTAACAAATCACAAAAAAATTCAAGCTCGTCAGTAAATCTGAATTAATATCAGTTTGGTAGCTTTCAATTAGTGCTCAAAATTCTTGATTTTGTTCTTTGAAAGATTTACTAAATTGCAATCGGTGAAAATAGTTTTGCTAATGGTATGCTTCCTGTCGTTTTAATCTGTTTAGAGTATCTATAATAACATAAAAGTATCAAATTTAAAGAGTCTTTATCGCTTTACTCATCACTTTTTATCAAAATTGTTTGATTTATTGGTTCTTTTCAGAATATTCGTAATTACATTCGTCTGAAGAAAGTAAATCTTTAATCTTCAAATTTATGAAATGTTTCTGTAAATCAATGGTAGTTAATAAAGTTTCTAATAATTTTGACTAGTAATAGGTATAACCTTTTGTAGAGTTTTGAAACTTCTAAAGGATTTAAATACTGTTTCATACTGTAGTCATTATAATGTTTCTATTTTGTCATTTGATTGCGAAGTCCCAATGCTTCTAATGTATCTTTTCTCTTCAACATCATCTAGTCTTTTAGAGCATCAAATTTCCTTATAACTACACAATAATGGTTTTGCAGCATCTTCTATTAGCAGTAAGCATTTTACACTAGACGTTTGTCTAGTTTTCAACTAATATACTCCACGATGTAGATTAAAAACATACAGCTTTTGTAAAACATAAAAAATTTGTAGCTTATGCATATATCAAACATTACTAAATTTAATGAATGCAAAACACGGTACATAAAATGCATTTTCACTTTGTTTTGATAATTGCTTAAAGCCATTGTACTTTCTGACATGTTATTATCACGATTAGACAAAATTTTAATTCCACCATTTTCTTTAAAAACTTATAGCTATATTTATCGATTGACCAGTATGGCTAAACTATACAAAACAAAATTTTGTGAACTTTATTATTCGAACAATAGAATGATTATCGACAACTGATCGATATGTGATATCATCGAATCAACTATTATAGAAGTATTTTAACTAATATCTTTAACAATTTGATTAAGCATTCTTATATTCGATAAATCTTCACAAATTGTCGTAGACAAATATGAAACATTTTTCCTTTATTTAAAATTTCAATGTGAGTTAAGGAAAGAATCAATTTATATAATTATGTAAATAAAGACCTTATCGATCCAAAACATCGTTATCTTAAATGGCATACCTCTGAAGTAAAAATTTTATAACGGCTATTATTTTTGAAGATCAGTAATAGCAGGTTTCTTTGTTAAATGCATTTTCAATGGCTGCATCAATGCGTTGATTTGGCATTTCTAATTAACAGCTTGTTCATACAGATTCTATGATGGCTACTGTTTCATGGAATTCAATTTTTTTATTTGTTAATCAAAAATTACTAAATGATTTACATTTTGAAATCAAATAATTTGCAGTAAATTGACGAAACGTTTCGGTTCAAATTTTTTTATACAAAATTTTCTATTTTGTGTTTTGTATTGTCTCAGAATGCAAAAGTTTTGTCAAGTATTTAAAGTACTCAATTTTTTTAAATAAATGTCTATGTTTACCAATTATTTTAGATATATCATGTTAGGTATATCAAATTGTAATTGTTTATGTATGTACCTAGATATAAAAATTATAATTTGCTTTACAAAGTATAATTCGTCAATCTTTGTTCAAATTACTATGGACATACCACATGAATAAAATATTACTTATTTAATATAATAAATTTTAAATTAAATCAAGATCAAATAATAACTGTAAATATCTTTTATAATTTCAAACTTCGAACTTCACATTATGGGTAAGAAGTACTACATGTTTATCAATTTCAAAAATGTTGATATTTTAGGAATTTTTTAATTCTTCAATTTCGCATTAGTTAAAACACAATAAAAACATGAGTAATCAACATCAATTTAATAATCTAATAGTGTATGATTAACTTTAATCTTGAATTCAATGAAAATTGCGTATAGGTAAGGTACTGGTACTTATTTCTCTTCTATAATTTGGACGTTGTTAGACATATTAGATAATTAAAAATTAAACTATCTTTATTTAACAAATTAACAACCCAAAATGAAACGATATTCGATAAGAATCAAACAAAAGTTCATAGGTATTCATAAATATTAAATAATTGTAGAAACTATTTTAATAACATAACAAATGAGTTTAAAAATTAAAACGCAAAACGTCATTTAATCTTTTTCCATACAGTGAAGTATTCAAAATAAATGTATTTTATTACTTACTTTTTAATTCTACTAAAAAGAAAGAAGAATATTTCCTAGAAAAAGACTTGATAATACGTATCTTGTTTCCTCATATCATAATAATTTTGCATCAACAAAAGATAAGATGTTTTAATGAATGTTTGTTTACTCTATTGAAAAGTAAACTAACCTACTGGTTGGTTACATAAACCACTGATTCATATAAAATTAAGTTTGTTAAAAGTTATTCCATTCATAAAAATTATTTTGGTCGATTTATTATAATTTTTCAAATTTATTTAAATTTATTTTCAAATTTTAATCTGAAATGTATAACTTTGACGATTTAAAATTTTTTTTTTTATAGAAATTTGACAACTGGTTATTTAATCGGCTTTGTATACATTTTATTATAAGTTTTTGTTAGAACAATAAGTTCAAAGGTAAATATGTAATTAAAAATTATTATTAATTTTATTAAATACATAATAAAATTATTAATAATTTTATTAAATCATAAATAAAAATTATTAATAATTTTATTAAATACATAAATAAAAAGTTTACCTTAGGGATTCAATTGTATTTGAGAGTATAACCAACTGCGATAGTAGTAGTGTTAATAGGTTCTACCAGTTCAAGGTCACTCCTTGGTGGTGAAAAACGAACTGGAGCTCTTTCAAGGTCAAAGTTTCAAATTTAAAATGTTGGTTGCAAGGTAATCATAAATCTAAAAATAGTTTTCAAGGTCAAGGTTATTGACCTTGGTGGTGTCATTACATTCTTAGAAATATAAAAGGTCAAGGTGAAAAGCTAAAAATAGAAGTTGCAAGTAATCATTTTAGAAATCTGAAAGTTTTGTATTAGCATTTTGAAAGGATCATGTTTATAATAAAAAGGTTTATTTATGTAGTCAAGGACCATATTTCTTATATAAATTGCAGCGAGCTGTAGTTGAGATCAGTCAGTCTGCAACTCGTAATTGTTAAATATGGAATTAACAGGGTTAAACCAAAGCACCTATTGCAAACCCTTTAAAAATGTGCGAGCTCGATATATCAGAAAGTATAAAGTCGAATATAGATATAATTAATACTAAGTACGGTGAACGTATAGTGATAGAAACGGGTGATTTTAAATGTGTATTAGAACGCTTTTATGCGTATTTCAAAGAAGAAACACGAATTGAAGAATTTAAAACAGTCCTAAACACGAAGGATGTGTTCATAAGTAGTTTGGGTGCAGCTGGCAAAACAACAAACATAACATTTTCTTTTTAATAGTAGCACCCCACCATATGTAAAATGAATATTACTAGAATTATTTTCTTAAACAGTGTTTAGTCATAGTGAAATTGTGAGCAAGTAAAGTCATGCAGCAATAAAATCATTTCTGGAACGATCCAAACTCAGAAGTTCACCGTTATATATGGATACCTCACATCATTGCAGTAACAATCTGAATAATAATTTAACATTTTGTTGTTGGTGCTGTCAAAATAGTGATGGTAGTAGTAGTAGTAAAATGAAGAGAAACACGATGAAGGTTATTCTTCTCTAAGACTGACTGGATCATCATCATTTCAATATAAGGATGAAGTGTATAAACAAGCAGCTAAGGAATACTTAATCGATTGTACTTATTATAAACTATCGAACGATACTCATCATGCAAAACATCTGGAAATTGGATACAGTACAACCTCAACCTTGCACCAGTGGTGCGTATGGGTGGTAATTGTGATCAAAGCAATAATGTAGTGTTGGATATGAAGGAATGGAATGAACTCCTAGAATGGCATTCATATGTGGAATTACAATTTTTGCGATCCCAAGAAATTGAAAACAAAATTGATTGGTCAAATGTAAACGAAGAAGAAGATATAACCTATGATCAACATTGCGAATCTCTGTCTAGCAATCTTGATATTTAATATAATTGGGAATTGATTAAAGGATATGACAGAATTTTGAAAACTGTTATGATAGAAAAAAACTACAACTGCTGTTCTTGCACATTCAATGCTCATAATGTAGAACTATTCAGTTTAAACGATATAATAAGCTATAGATTGGAATTTCTTGAATCTTAAAATATGCTGTTTCCATGAAAAGTTCATACAACAAGTTGTTGACTACCGTCGTTTTCGCGAGAAAGAATTCATGGTGGTGATGATGACATTTATAAAGACATTGATGATGTTATAAATGCTAAGTAATATTAATTCACATAACACTGTATGTTTAATGGAAATATTGTATTATCGTCCTGCTTATCTAATGTATAGCATTTACTAAATAAAGAAATAAACTATGATTTGTTTTCTCAATTTAGGTATAAATACCCTGCTTTATCCATCTAGTTAAACAATGTTAGTTAAGAAGCAAAAGAGTGGGTGGTTTAGTGAATCTAATCAATAAACTTCCGTTTGAATTGCATTTACCTGGTTACCAGTATTGTGGTCCTGGTACAAATTAGAAAACGACTCGCACACGGACGGTATTAATCAATTAGATGCTCAGTGCAAACTTCATGATATCAGTTACAGAGATTACCGAGATTTAGAAAGTAGACATAAAGCAGATAAAATTTTAAAAAAAAGCTTGGGAGCGCTTTAAATCATTAGACGCAACGTTAGGTGAACGAACTGCAGCTTTAGCAGTCAGTACCATCATGAAAGCAAAGAGAAAATTGGGAATGGGTGTAAACGTCGATCTAATCTGAAGAAGAAGAAGAAATGCAATGGTGGAAATTTATTGCATTTACGAAAAACAATAGCTAAAAAATTAAACCTAACGGAAATTTCACAGACACAATAAAGTCAGCCCTTTCAACGGCAAAACGTGTGGTAAAAGTTTAGGAGGAAAGAAAAATATTAAAGTTCCTAGAGTAATTCCCATAAACAAGGAGGGTTTTACCATTTCTTATTCCGTTATTCGCAGGATTATCAGCAATCGGTGCTTAGCTGGGGTGCATCAGGAATTGCTAAAGCAGTCAATGATGCTAAAAATGCTAAAAATTGCAAGAAGAGACATCGCGCCATAATCGATGATGGAATCGATCGCTATAGGCTCCGCGAATAAGAAAGGTGGTGCACTTTATCTAAAACCATACAAATCTGGTGGTGGTGCATTATACTTAAAACCGTTTCCAAAAAACTGAGTAGATTACCCGAAAGACCGTTAACAGATATTGATTTAAAGAAATACACCAAAAATGTACCCTACTTTAGGGATATTTTTATGAGAGATAACATGCCTAAATGACCACGGAAAAATGAATCTGGAATTATTAACTTAGATAGTCAAAGCGGACCACCAATCGAAGTGATTAACTACTTTCGGGGGTGTAAAATTTATTATAATTACAACCAAGATCAAGAATTTAATACAATTATTTGCGGACACCTATGTCTACAATTTTTATACAAATAATCAGTACAACATCAAATTTTCTCAGTTATGTCAATAATATTCAGTTTAGAAGGTGTTGGTAACACAGTTAGCTACAACTTTTATACACCGATAGAGTTAGATTTGAGGAAGAAATACGTTATTGGATTGGTGGGATTTTACGGTTGCAACAGCATTAGAAACATTTATACAGGCAACGATAGATTTTATTTTAGAACAAATCATCTCATTTGCAAGTGATTAATATTCCACACGGTGCATATGAGTTAGATGAAATTAAATATAAAATCTAAAGATACCCACAGAAAAGTTTAGCATTAGAGCAAACAACAATACACTTAAATGTGAGATAAACAGTTCATTTGAGATTGATTTTACTAAAGAAATAGCATTGGCGCATGCTAGGGTTTGAGTCTAAAATATTAGAACCAAATATTTTTTACATCTGCGTTAGACATCCAAATCTAAACACACTAATCTACACGTAGAGTGCAACATTATAAAGGATCTTATCGAAACGGGAAACCTGCAAAGTATTATATGAGATTGACGTTTCAGTTCCACCAGGTTATCGTCTAGATAAAACTCAGCAATACTCAATATTTAGAAGTAAACACGACATAATTAGTAATATAACAATTAATTTGACTAATCAAAAGGGTGAATTAATAGACTTTGGTGAAAGTGAACCATTCACAGTACGCTTAGAACTAAAAGAACATGGGTCTGAGAATTAATAGGACCAATTCCATCTTTCAAAAATTCATATAAAAGACATCATCCCTACAGTAAGTCATTAATTAGTCATCAACCTCATTGCGGTTAACATCTGCAGAAAACACTTTTAACGTCAATTGGTTTAAAAGTTCTCACCGACAATGGCCGAATCGTTAAACATGTTTCAAAACGTATATTTTGATGATACTACAATTAAATCAGATATTCCCACTTATCTTCCCTATGGATCTTCTAAATATGGACCTTCCGAAGAAACACGTATCTTAATTCAAAGCCAAGATCTAATTACGGCTACTTACGATAGTTTTCTGTACATAGAAGGTAAACTTGAGCTCAAAGATGAAGGAAAAGCATGCAACTTAAACAACAATTTTCCCAACTTTCTTTTCGAAGAAATTCGTTATGAGTTAGGTGGTCCAAGAGTGGATGTTTGCAGAAATCCAGGCATAACATCTACGCTTAAGGGATATATTTGTTATACGGCAAGCAAGAACAAAGCACTAAGCCATTTGGGGTGGTCACCAATGAATGAAGAACCATTACAAGTACAATTTGAAGAGCAAAATGGAGAAAAATCTTTTACTGTATGCATACCATTGAATCACATATTTGGAATAATGGTGGATTATCGTCAAGTCATCGTGAATATGCGTCAAGAGTTGATTTTAATTCGATTTAGAAGCGATACAAACTGCTACTATGGTGAAGGTGATGCAACAATAACCTTAAATAAAATTAAATGGAAAGTACCACATTAACACTTAGTGATGCTGCGAAACTTAACTTGTTTCAAGGAATCAATAAAATTCTATTATTACTGTTCCATTTCGTCAATGGAGTTATATGAATTACCTGCTTTAAAACAAGCAACCTCAGACATATGGCCAATAAAAACATCAACGCAACTGGAAAACCACGTTGGATAATTGTTGCATTCCAACAAGGTAAAAGGTAACAAGTCGGCAAGGGCGGAAATTTTGATCACATTAACATCAGAAACCTTAAAGTACATCTGAATTCTGAGTATTATCCATATGAAGCAATGCATTTGAACTTCAGTGTTAACCAATAATACCTGCCTATCACAATTTTTGAAATTCGATGTGATTACTATGGTGAGACAATAAAGATGCATTATTCAACTATTCCGAATTCAAATCATGTCCAGTATTTGTAATGGACTGCTCTAAACAAAATGAATCCTTAAAAACTCAACAGTAGACATCAAATTGAAATGGAATCTCTAACACCTTTCGATAATGGAATCGTGTGTATGGTCTTATTCTCCATGATGCTATTGTCAGTACAGCCACTCACCGGAGAAGTGAAAAAATTATAATTATTGTAATATAGTCTAATATAAATAAAGATGTTGTAATTATTCGTTTAGTTTTATTTCATCCATCAAAGATGAAAGTAGTTGCTCAGAAACAAAAACTCCCAATTCAAAATCATGACTTGATGAAAAGTCTATTACTTCAAAACATGGTGATTTACTTCCTAGTAGTATACGTGGTATTATATGCGGCCCCTCCAATTGCTGTAAAACAAACGCAATGATCAGTCTACTTACTGAAAAAAATGGTTTGAAATTTGAATATGTATACGTATACTCTAAGTCATTGAATCAAAACAAGTACAAACTTTTACGGGAAATCTTACTTCCAATGAAGATGTGATTGAACCTAATTGTGCAAAATCAAACTCTATTTTTATCTTCGATGATATCGCTTGTGAAAATAACGATATTGACTGTTTCTATTTGGGTCAAACTTACAGTAAAATTCCAAAGCAATTAATTCGTGATAATGCGAATCTAATTATATTATTTGAGCAAGATGAATTAAACTTAAAACATGCGTATGAGGATCATATAAGTCCCACCATAAGCATGAAATTGTTTCGGGATATGTGTTCAAAGTGCTGGGTAGATCCGTTTGGTTGTGTTCAAGGTGAACCGGTACCTGTTTATCGCAATGGACAACAAGGAGAGGATATTAAAGAAAAAAAATATTCAGGCTCGTAAAATAATACAGCAGAAGTATAACAGTATTAGACTGCTCGCATTGATAATGAAAGAACATTCGAAAGTACTTATAAGCCTTTAATAGAACCTCTAACTGAAACAGTAAATAAAATCGATAAAAAAACACCTAAAAAGGAGAAGGTCATTGATGTTAAACCCAAAAAACCACCCGTATTCATATTTCCAAGAAAGCACGCTACTATCCCCACTAGTCCGCTAGCTCAAGTTCAACGGACCCAGGCCTCACTCCATTAGGTGATTCAAGTAAGGGTGCTACTAGTCCCTAGCTCAGCTTCCGTTTTTCAAAAAAATCCTCCCCAAGTCTTCCATCTTTCTTAGATACATCCGTCGGGAGAGATTAATACTGGGAGGAAGAAGAAGAACTGTCTAGTATCGCAGATGATTCCCATAATGAACCCATCTCGAAGAATTTCTCGAGCAGTACAATGAATTACCGCGTATATATGTTGAACGTATTTGAAGAATGCTGAAGGTGATATTGATCATACGTATGGAGTCCACTATGATACCAAAACTGACAAATGGACAATTGGTAATACGCCCATCACAATTAAAGGAGACGATATAATTATTAAAGGTGTCACGTATAAAGGGACTCCAGGATTATATGATCTGCTTATTATGAATGAACCTGATTTAAGATAGTAAAGTCAACAGATAGAAAAAATATAAACTATTTTAGAGGCTACGAATGTAGTAAGGCGAGATTATGACGTAAGTGCACAGATTCGAGGAAGCCGCAGCAGAAAGTATACACAAATAATCAAACCCTTGCTGTCATCATCATCACCCACCACAACCAAGGGAGGAGGTGGAGCTATGCTTATTAAGGAATTAACAAACAGACCGATTGAATATAAATATTGGAATGATATACATGAACTAATTAGTGATCTGCAGGTATTGTGGGCAGAAAAATTAGCAGGAAACACAGGTGTTGTAAATGACATAATATCAATTGTAGAAGAACTATATGAAAAACTACATTGAAAAACCGAACAACCACATTTAAACAATATAAATGAGAATGCATTGATGTCGACATGTCACAACTAAAATTCCCCTTGACAAATTTGGACGTTCATATGTCCAGTATCAATTCAAGAAACTAACCCTCAGTTTAAACTGATTGATGCTAATCAATTTGATATTGAGAATAAGAGACTCAGCAATGTGACCCATCCCATAGATCCTCAAGATGTCATCACCAAGCAATACTATTTATCAACAAGGTTCCATTTGGATGGAAATCGTTTGACACAGTTGGCTGACCCTGAAGAAGATGGTGATGCTATAAGTAAAGGATACCTTGATTTCTGTTTACAGCAGTTCAGAAAACTTTCAAAGGAAACGCTAACGCTTATCTAGCGCTGGAGGAAAAACTACATCAACTTAAAGAAATTGTGATAAATTAGCACCATGTCCAAATTACAACTCGTCAACGAATTGCACAAACCTGCACGAAAAATTTTAAACGAAGGCGAACAATAATTAGAGGTTTTGATGATTTTTGGCAAGCAGATTTAGCTGAATTTAACACATATGCCAAACAAAATAAGGGTTATAAGTATATATTAGTGGTTATCGACTGTTTTCGAAATACTTGTGGACTAAAGATTAAAACGAAAACAGGTCAGAAGTTACAAAGCCATGCAAACAATCTTCAAACAAGGCCGGAAACCTAAAAATTTGCAGACAGATGCAGGAAAAGAATTCTACAATGAGCATTTTACTAAACTAATGCAGCATTATCAAGTCAACCATTACTCCACCTATAGTACAAAGAAGGCTGCAATTGCTGAACGTGTTATCAGAACCATTAAAGGTGCTTGTAGAAGAGTATATTTTTCCTACTATTAAAATTACATTACTTTTATTAACGAACGGTATCTTCGTAGTTAAAATCACTTTTTCCATGTGTATGCATGTGGATCTTTTAAACGACTGAGTTTTCTGTTTTGATTATTATTAAGCATCAAAAATCGTTTTGAACGACCTCAGAAATATTATAGTCACCCATCCAATCAGTGGCTGCGCACCTTTCTGCTTAACTCTCATTCTTATAATCATTATTATTTAAGTGCAATTTCATTCGGAAAATACCCCGGATATTTGTATCGTCGACTGGTTATTGCAATAAATTACTTACGCATTAACATTTTGTCATATTAAAACAGAACCCTGTGGAGAAATACAATAAGAGAAATTTTTCTTGCCGCCTATCTGTCATATTAGTTCTTGCTCGACTATGTGCATATTATCGTTATCATTATAATTATACATAGTGCATAATGTATCTGAGAATTGTACTGGTACA